>JAHZMV010003260.1:0-15316 GCA_027743765.1 Coecobrya sp. COE2
AACCATAAATATTGCTACCCAAATGTACCACTCAAATGGTTTCAGAAATACTGTTTCCATTATAAACTGACGTTTTGTGGCAATTATCATAAATGAGTACGGATCTTCTATTATCCCATACGACAAAGGTTTCAAACCTTCTTTCAAAGGATTAAAGTTGGCAGATAATCTTCTTCCCGTTTCAATTTGTCCCCAAATGAAGGAATCAATGTACGGCCCTCTGTAATCTGACCTTGCAATGACTGAAAAGTTGTGCGTCATTCGTAGTAGATGTACCATACATGTGTGTTTGGAAATTTTATCGCTTGTGTATAGAAAACAGGGTGCTCGTGATTTCAAATCTTTAAACTCCCAAGAGTCATACTTTGTGTAGTCATCGCACCTTATAATTCGCGTCCTTAAATTGCTATGCAATTCAGACCAATAAAAGGATTGGATGGATGTCAGGTCTAATGGAAATTTCGAAACTAGATCTACCTCCTGAAGATATTTGATGTTATCATCTTTCATCTCTGAGCAGTATCCACACACCAGGTGTATTAAAGATAATTCAAGACACACCTGAAAAATTACTTTCGGGGATTTCTGTTTTGCATGTGTTTTAAAGTATTGTCGGATACCTTGCTCAGTTTTGTTCAATTGTGATTCAGTCACCAAATAAACCAAGAAATCATACGAATAAATCACATTTGTCTCAGCCTGATTATATTTAGATTCTACGGACACGATGCAAACTGAAAATTTTGAATTTCGAAATGGATTTATGGACCGATTGAAATGCTTAATAATATTTACCACAATCGGTGTATCTGAGATAGAATGACCGTAACTCAGTAAAACCCAAGTGGCCGAGGTGACCGATTCGTAATTATTGGATGCATTCAAAAAGTAATTTACATGACATGGTTTAAACCAGTCCAGAAAAGATGAAACCATTTGTGTTTTCAGGGAATATATACCATAGGCGAAAAAGAAAAGAAAAAGTAGGCAGTGAAATTGTTCATTTCTAAAATACATTTTTGTGTATGTCTGCTTACCTCATACTGACTACAGTATAAAATAAAATTTCCATACAAATAAAACATGTATAAGCATATTATTGTAATAAATAACTACAATTGGAAAGATGATTACTCTTTATGCAAAATTACTTTCAAAACATCTTATATATTCTGTGGTTAGGCAATATAATAATGTTCGTAAGTACTATCAAAAAAAATTAATGAAAGACTTTATGCCAATCACATATCAACTCTACTCTTATGGATGGTAAGATTATAAAACATTCTTAAACCTATTAACACTAACAAATGTATGTGTAGAATATCATCTATATTTGAAGTGTTGAAACCATCTTTCAAACGTTTTCTACAAAGCTGTAACACAACTTGAATTAAGTGACAATTTCATAACTTTACTGGCAATAATATGTGAATCTATAAAATATTTAGTTCAAATATATTTTTATAGTAATTTAGAGTATAGGCGCATTCATTTAGCGTTGAAATGATATCATCAACATTATAAAATGCATATTATCCGATAAGATACTTGTGGTGTCTCTTGTATGATGATGGATAAGTGTACAGATATGGAAGGTTTACGAAATACTTGCATCGATCTGAATGACAACTGTACACGTTGAGGGATACTTATATTCTACACATAGGAGAAATAATAATGTCAAAACAATTAATTTTTGACAGATAACTTCAAATCCAGTGGTATGATATATATTTTCTAAAATCAATTAACAAAACTCCAAAATCTTTCTCATTTTTGAAATGACAAAACTTCTCTAATTCTTTACATATACTGGGTTGAAAAGGTTAGGTTAACTCTATTAATTACGTCATAATAATTGGCCATTTTCCCTAAAAATAAAAAAAAATGGATGTCCTTTAATATATTTAAATATTACCTTAAGTTTACCAATACCTATTAAAGCTAACCATTTCCTTTTATGTACGTAAAATATAATTATGTCCAAACAGAAACATCATTTTTAAACACGAATAGTTTTGTTTCTATTTGACGAATATTTTTTTGTATGATACGCTGTATTGCGGTGTGTTGATGGGCAATGTTGCTATTTTACAATTAAATAAAATTCTTCTAATATTTTACCCGAGTACAAACGGCGTACTTATTTTAGGAGATTAAATTTGTTTCTAAGTAGCTTCTCGTTAGTATGAAGGACGTGAAAATACAATGTAATAATTATTTTGATTCCTAATTTGGCACTGAATAAATATGTTTCCACATTTACTTTTTCTATTTGCTCGATTTGGTTTGACTTTCTTGTGTGACATCTCGTATGCGTAGGCTTGTATTGCCTAATATTGCGTTTGTCATTCCAAATTCTGTATTTTATAAATGTTATGGTTTGTGAATATCACTAATACAGTTAGCTAAATGTGCATTGAAATTCAACTTTCACACTTGCATACTTTTTTATTTGTTATTTCTGCTAAACGTTTATTGAGAATGAATTGGTATAAGAAAATACAGTAAGCAGTGTGTCAAAATTTAAATATGATTTCCTATGCTTGGCCTATGTTAAAACTGGGTGCAAATTTAAAAAGATAGTCAATAATTTCATGTGAACATGCATTTTTATATGGATTGACAATTACATATATAGTCATTTTTGGCAACATCAAAAATTAGCACATTACCACTATGATCTAGGTTAAAATTATGAAAATTTTAATTTCGCGTTTCGAGTTGGCAAAGAAACTAATTTTCTATAAAAACTTGAATTGAGACTGTTTCAAATGATGGTGTTTTAAAATTGTAGGTTTTTAGGATGTCCTATCTCTTCTACTTTGTTTTTGGTTGAGAATAGAGAAAAGGTAATAATTTACTTTTGTAATGTTCTTTATGCTATCACCAGAGCATGTGTACA
Organism: Coecobrya sp. COE2; assembly: GCA_027743765.1. NCBI lineage: Eukaryota > Metazoa > Arthropoda > Collembola > Entomobryomorpha > Entomobryidae > Coecobrya > Coecobrya sp. COE2. The sequence continues at coordinate 2,909 of JAHZMV010003260.1, forward strand.
GGTTTAACATTGCGTATGGTTTTGTGCAGCTTGGAGTGTAATGCTGTTATACATTATATAAACTGTTGTGATTCGAAACAATGCGATTTGAACGTGTCACCATAACATATTTTTGTGAAGCATTTACTATGTCAAGTATTTGCTTGGTTCTGTTCTTTGAGTACTTTTTAACATATTTTATTGCTGAATGAAGTTATTACACATGCCTGGAATTCCATTATTTAATATCATGGGATCATTGTTCTTATAATTCAGGAATTAAAATAGACGGATCACATAAAATAGTAATAAGTGAAGTTTTGTCCTCATGTGTGAATCTGCTAATCATTATTTATATGAAAGGTTATATTATTTGAAAAAAAATATACATGTAAGGTAAATTAACTTTTCATTTCATACACATATGTGCTTTAAAAGTCCATGTAACCTACCTTACTATAAATAAATGCACAACAACTGTAGTTTATGGGAGACATAAGTAAGTAGCTTTTGTAAGCATATAAAAATCTAGATTCAAAATGGGTTTTGTAATGTAAATACATTATACGCATTTGCTATCCACAACATTTGGACATGAATACCTATTTTTCTCCCAAGCGGGTTAACTTATTTCTTCACAATAGCGGCATCAGCATAGAGATTTCTGACAAAGGTTTTTTAATGCAGAAGGATATACCTGTTACCAGATAGGGTACCATAAACCCAAGCAGTGAATTTTTGAGTAAAACATATATTAGGACTAATCTCGTAAAGGCTATAATTAGATTTTTGGCTTTCAGCTTATGGGAATGCATGCAAACACACTAGATTACGGTGTAGGTTTTGCTTATAAAGCTGTGTATGTATAAGGAATGAATGGGTTTGAGGAATTAAATATATTAGTTTAAGGGATACACAAGCACCTGCTCTGCATTCGGTATGAAAGCTGCTCAATTTATATTTGCAAGGAGGGTACGAAATATACTAGTTTATTTTGTATATTAGTAAAAAAAATTTTAACAGACAAAAATAATGCTTTCCCAGAAGGCAGTCAGCGCAATTTGGTGACAATACGAAAGAGGAATTTCAGCATTTCTTTTACCAGTATTTATTAAATTTTCTTATTCCTAACGCGTAAATTAATTAATAATCACAGAGCACTGCCACCAAGGTAAGAAATTTAAATGCTTTTTCTAGACGTGTACCACAATGTTTAAAAATAATAATGTCTCTAATTTTATTTGGTTTGATTATAATTTTTTTAATATTTGTTTCCTAGAATACGTTCTCATTTACCTAAAGTGAGAGTATACTCGTTAATCTGAAAATTTATGTTTGATCGCTTCATACGTAAACTGTTTCACCACTACCTATAACATGGAGTCTGCCAGGAATTGCTCAGGATCACAAGGCAATAATGGACATCAGTGTCATTTGTGTCACAAAATTATTAAACGTAAGAAGCAACTGGACTGTCATATTCGTACTCACACAAATGAACGCCCTTATAAATGCTCGCATTGCCAAAATTGCTACGTTTCAAAGGATAGTTTGACAAGGCATGAAAAAATTCACTTGGGAGAAATAGGTAGAAAATCAAAGTCTCACCTAAAAGAACACGAGCTTATTCATGGTGATGACAAAACCGCGAAGTGCTCGACATGCCCCTTGAAATTCCGAACAATGGATGGACTCAGGAGACATCTTGAAATCTACGAGACCCACGCACTCAAATACCAATGTAAGGTTTGCTGTCAAGTGTTTCAACATTCTGCGTCTTTAAATCGACATACGCGAAATAAACATTTCCAAATCGCGGCAAATCTATCGGCTCACGGGTGCATATTTTGTGAAAAGTCTTTCAAAAGCAAATCAGAATTATATTGCCATTTAAGATGCCACACAGGAGAATAGCCCTTTCCTTGTGAAGTCTAAAGGGTAGCCTCCAGCGAGAATAAATATATGCACATCAGGTGTGGTCACAGTTGAGAAAGGGGTTTAGCTGAATCGTAGGCCACACTACATTTTTAACTGCATTACATTTTTGGCCAAGTGAAGCAGTTCGTTCTCATCATAAGTGGTGGGTCCATACAAGCAAGCCAACTTTCAAAATGTGACAAGTGCAACAAAATATACTATAAGATACAGGGGATATTAAGTATAATATTTTTTAGATTAATTATAAGAATTTATTTTAATTTATTCGTATCAAATTCTTTGTAACCAACTGGTAAAACCTTTGCAAATGTAAGAAGGAATTGTTTTGATTTTTCCTAGCTTGGTTGGTGCTCCACTATTTGTTTCGCTTTCTGTTAGCTGATATTGGAATTAATTTTTAATTTTTATTTTATGGTTACTCTACCGCGTGCATCATATTTTTATTGTAAATTAAACATGTATTTTATTTTAACTTTCGCGCTTGAATTCGTTGAGATTTATTAATCCTGTTTTCAAATTATGTATCGAGAATATATTTTGGAAGGAAATTAAAGCATGGCTAACTCGCCGACGTAATATTTATGTCAACCTCTAGCTAGTTCTTGTTTTGCGTATTAGTTTTATCAGAATGCATTTTTATGCAGAATTTATTTAAGATTAACGCAATGTTTTTAAAATCGATCAGAGGGGATTGTCTTGAGTATACAGATTTGTATATAATTAATTCGGATAAAAACATAAATAAGCGTCTACGGAATTATTTATATTTTTTAGAATTATTTTACTTCAAATAAACCATTGAATGTTGATATCACATCTATAAGTTATATCAAAATTGTAATGTTCCGTACTTATTGTTATAGAAACTGCACCCGCGTATCAGAATTCGGAATTTCTCCTAGAAGAAAACGAATCAATGGTGATATGTCCATAATTACAAACCGATTTGAATGAATTATTGGTAATTTATTTTGTCCTTGTATGGAATTCCGATTTAGCTAACCAGTTGCAAATTAATTTTAAACAATTAGATCAAAGCTTTCAAATAATATTTTCCTATAGATTTGCAAAGTTCTCTAGAAAAAGGAACAAATGTGGCAAGGACTCAGCACGGAAATCTGAATTTAATTCGAGCAGTTTGGTATTGTTTAAAACCAATTCTTTTTATTTTATTTATACTTTCTGTTAATGCGTATACCCGTTTAATTTAAAACAAGACCGAATTCGGAGATGAACGTAAATCTAACTACGGCTTAGCAGAATCTTGTAGAGCTTGTCACATCATTGAAATCGTCCCCAAAGTAACTGCGCAGTGGGCTATCAGGTCCTATTTTCCTTGAATCACCTGTACAGTCTCCGTCCTTGAATACGATGACGCATAGACCCTCCGTATTAACGGAGGAAGCCCTGTCATTAAAGTGATCAGGAAAATTGAAACAAACTCCGTACTCCACGGTGGCAATGAAATTTTCTCCTAATCGGTCAAAAATATGAATATGGTTAAAACTGTAATAAAAATTGTGTTATTGTTAAACAAGATGATTGTTTTACCTCCATAGTTGAGGTCGTCAAAAAAGGTAATGTCGACACCGTTAATCTCCGACTGTCTAGGTTTCGTTCCGTTGCAAGTGAAGGCCGATAACCCAAAGACGATAAAAATTAGCAGAAGTTTTCCGACGCCCGCCATACTTTTTGTGATTTGGCTGGCAAGTATTAATTGTTAAAATTGGTTTTTGGATAGTTAAAAGTCGGTTCAAAAAATTCTAGTAGGCTTGTATTCTGAGCTGGACTAAAAGTTTCTTCTTGTTTGTTGTATTTATATGTCTGATGATGGTTGGAGCCAAGTGCGGATCATTTTATAGGGAAATTTGTTAAGGATATTACGCAGTGGAATTGTACATATACATGTTATATTATCTTTTGATTAATGTGGACCCTGGACAAATCTCGCTAATCCCACGTCACAACTTTTTAATTGTACACAGCTGGTTTTGCTCCTTTCTTTTCTTTGTAGAACTGTCTTCCTAACAACATTAATTTATGACATCTTGGTAATGACGGAACGGAAAAAATATACCATTTTAAATTAAAGGGAGGCATGTTAATGTTGGCAATGAATAATAAGAAATTACTGCTTTGCGGTGCCTATTGTTGTCTAAATTTAATTTATGAATGCTTCATCAACGAGATCTCCACAATTTTTTGAGAATGTAGTGGGTTAAATTAGGTAGACGTTTCCGTAATATATCATCGTTGTGTACCCATTGACTCATGAGGACGAGGATTATAGCATGACGCATCACATTGAAACCCAGGAGCACAGACTGAATTTGTTTCGTTCATTTTGCATATTTATTTTACCACGGAATATTATTTATGACCTTGACCTTGATGTGCCAAAAAAATGCATGTCAGTTTTGAGAAATGAGAATTTATTATATACGGAAGATAAATTATATTAAATAACGACTTATGCAGCCCTCATTGTTATCTGTGTTTGATTTTGAATAGTTGCGATAAATAGAGAAATTCTGTTGGATAATATATTATAACCTTCTGCTGTAATAAATTATGAGTTGGTATCATTCATATGTATTCAATAAAATGTCGTGTACCCATTGACTCAACAATAGCATCATTTTGTTTGCACGTGATAATTATATGCCATAACTGCACCAGCACATATACCTCATTTTAATCATTATACAAATTGGAACATCATATCGACGCATCTGCTGTAGCCTTGAGACCTCCGCAGGTACAGAAATCTATCTCGCCAGAGCCCGGAAGGTCGGACCCTAACTTATGTAATTATTGCAGAGAAAGTGAAATATGTTGTGATAGTGTGTACTAATTTTTTACTGATTTTTGATTTTCGTGTAATTGTTACTCCTTTTTCGACATATTCTGATGAAATCTGTAAACGAATTACCCTAAGTAAACGTAAAGTTGTTTAATCCATTTATACTATGTTACTACAAACGTGCATGATCTTTCGTGCAAATTTACAAATTTGATTGAATTTAGAAACACGCTGGCGTTATGAAGCATTGACAAAGCACCTTAGGTGAGAGAAAATATTAATTAGTTTTTTTTGGTGTGTAAGATGACTCTGTTTAAGTTAGTTTGTGCCGATTTATTAAACAATTATTTTTTTCTAAATTTTGTCACACGGTGTCATAATAAATACATATTTATTACATATTCATTTAAGTAAACTTTGGTTGAAATGTTTAGGTGATTAAATATTAAATTATATATAGTTAACTACATATTCGTATTAGCACACTATGAATCAAATACCAACTTATAAGCATTTACGTTTGTTATGATTATTACAACTGATCAACTTTTAAAAAATTCGTATTCGTATTAACTTATTGACATTCGTCGTGCTTTATGAAAACAAAACTGATTTACAATAGACTAAATGCCTGAATATAATTAAAAGTATGTTCACATAAAACAATTGGCATATTACAAATTGTTTCATAATAATGATCACAATAATAAAACTAGCTTACAATTTATTGTAGTAAAGTGTACATTTAGTTATCGATATTTAGCACCACAATAGTTACTTGCATTTAAGAAACTACTACGGTATTTTGGCTAAGATATTGTTGACGGTTTCTTGATAACATAACTGTATCCGGTAAAACAAATTAGCCGACACAGGTTACAAACTAGATATGCATACCTACTTGATTTCAGAACCAATGATACGAACAACACATACAATTTTTTCATCATAGTGAAAATAATTTGACATACTGGTGTTCGATTTTTCCCAATAAAACAAAGTGCTGCAAAGACAATTCCAGCTCCCAGGAGGACAAATATCACAACAATGTTACCTGATAATGATGCTGGTTCTGGAGGCGGCGGTTTATCGTTATTAAAAAATTCCAACCGTTGCCTTAAATTTGGCATCCAGATAAGAATACCGGACTCTCTAATATAGCCCAACCGACTGTACACCCTTGGGGGACCACGGTTTTCCAGCTGTAGAAATAAGCTTAGCTCACCAAAATAGTTTAGCCCAACGGAAACATACGGTCTTCCTTTAGATTTGGTATACCTTGCGTAACGCTTGCTCAAATGGTCAGGTAGAAGAAATGCCGTTTTGTCGCATTTCACTAGATTTTCATTGTACAACGATTGTTCTTCCTTCCAGAACCTTTCCTTCATTTTCTCCTTTAGTTCTCCTACAACGTAACTGTACGCTACTGGGAAATTTTTATAGCCCCCTTTCGTTATATAAAATTCGTTCATGTAACTTCTTAATTGAACAACAATATGTGGATAAATGCTGGAAATATTGCTGAAATTGGACATTATGAATGCTTCCCGAATATCCAGGATGTCCGAGAAATATGATTTCAATCTATCTGAAATTTCAGTTTCAGCGTAGACCCGGTAATATCTGTATGGACCGTATTTGTCTTTTGATCCAACGAAATGTCTTTCTTCATGAAAATTTGAATAGTCGTCTATCATCTTATGCTCAAAATGTTTTTCGAGTCTGGAGACACCACTGTAGATTGTGAAATTGTCATCATGTAGTTGTTCCATCGTTTCGTACAAAATAGGTTGCCTGGATACTATCATGTTGTAAACATTGTTGTTCTTGTACGCATTGCTGATGACCAATCCTGCTAACATGAACGCAGCGATAGACCATCTAGTGCTATTTATATTAGCCAATTCTGCTGGAAAAGGATCTCCTTGCTCTACAAGAACTTTAGCCAGACAAAAGTAGCTTCCTTTCCAATTAAAGTGGTCCTTTACTGCTTTACCAATCTGACTCGTGTATGTTGTCATGTGTAATATACCCAGAACAGATACCAAAAATATTATACAAATCCACACAAATATGTCGTAGATTTTGACCAGTTCATCAAACGGGAATGGTCTAACTCCTCTTCGGCCACACATCACCAACCTTAGCCTAGTCTGGTGATTTTCTATTTCCAGGTGATTTTTACTCCTACCCAGTTCACCAGATGCAGTAATATTAATTTTCCAATTCAAATATGGCTCCTTTAATATTTGCTCATGATCCGATATGAATTCCGATGGAATCCTTGTTGCAACCCCATTTATACATAATTTTGATACATATCCATACAAATCTGTATAGTATGTTGTGTTTTTCATTACAGCAAAAATGATTCTACAAGCAGATGTGTAAATGTATTCAGAATCATTGCCATAATCTGTGGCAATATATCGATGGTACTTTCCATCGTCAGTGTTACAGTGCTTAAAATATTTTCTCACACTGGTAATATGCTTTTCGCTATTGTGACGCAATCCGGACCAATATCCCTTCCAATAAAATGTAAGAAATGCAACATCCAACAATCCTGATTCCGCCATCTTAGAGAACGACACCATGTTCGTGGTCAATGTTTCGATACAGTAATTTTCACAATTTCGAACCACAGCAACATGTGATATTTCCTGCGATTTATTAGACACACTTACAAACAAAAACACATCGTGATAAATTACTGGTGGTTGTCGTTCCATATATCCATCTATTGAGTATTCAAACCAATTCCGTATGGTGGAAAGAGGCCTGTCTTCTTGTTCAATGAGAACATTGAAACTTATTGAAGGAGCGGATCCTCTTACAAGTTCAACTCCATTTTGTTTAATTGTGAGACCGCTGTTGTAGCAATAGTTCGTGGATGATCCCTTTCTTTCCTTAGGAGATTCAAAGATTCTAATAGCAGTAATCCACGGTTTGAAAACTGTTGATGCTCCGAGAACATCAAGTTGAAAGCAGGACTTCGGACCGGTGTACCAAGCAAGACGGTTATAATTCCAGTTATATCCACGAAACCAAATATCCTTTAGTGGAAAGGACGTGATATTTCGGTTGCCTGCGATCGCCGGATTTATTATGACTGGATAATAGGTCGCAGGAATGTCTGTTGTTTCCTTTAGATTCAAAAATATCAATGAATGGGTGGATGCTAGGTTTTCAAGAACGGCTTTATATATACTCGTTTGGCTGTGGGTTAATAGTTTCAAACTTAGTATTCCAGCCTCGTTTGGTATGCCTTCTGTAAAAATCATAAAATCGCTGATGCACAAAGGTGCCAAATGCAAACTCAGCTGCCACAAGGGCAACTACCAAAAATATCATCCTGATCATTTCGTAATGGAACCTTAATAATTGTTGTGACAAGATGATGATTTCTGGTAGAGGAATTGTCATTCGCAAAAACAAATCTAATTTCCAAAAGTACGTATGTTTTGTCAGTGTAGAATATGTATACGTAGATACTGGTCAACAGCAAGCGTTTGAATATTTTATATCGCTTCCTCGCGTGGCCATCTCTATAATATGGCAATAAAAACAATTACTTACATAAACGTTGTTCTAATTTAACAAACAGGCTTTCCATCTACCGTTTGCTACTAAATAGCAACACTAGCAACTAGATGTTAGCCTGGTAAAATTCCCAATACTATCAATTGCTGATATTCTTCCGAGTATAAGATTAGAAAAAAGTCGAGTACATTACCTTGTGCTGTTTTTGTCTTATATGGAGTAGAAATTTTGCCAATATTATATTCAATATATTTCAAACACGTTAAGAATTTTTTGGTTGGAGCATTGTGTTAAAGCAATGTAATAACCTAAATGTAAGTTTTCCATTCCGTTGTTGGTATCATTTGAAATAATACTTAATATTAAAACAATATTGTAAATTGTAACACGAGTTAATTTAAAATTACAGGTGCTGAAAAGTTTAAATTGCTACAACAATAAGGATATTATCCACCGTGACGTTTGTAATGGACATTAGCTTGGATTGAGGTTTGGATTTTGCGGCCGGGCACAATTTGTTCGCTCAACATTTGTTATACATATATGCAAAGCTGTTTTTATTTGATATGTACACATCTACGTTCGTGTATAAATTATAAAAAAACTAATTTCTTCATAAATCACAAAACTAGCTCTATGTAGCTAAGGAACATTCCAAGCTCATTGGGCATTTTATTTTTAAACGCCTAAATATTAATATATTGATTATTATCCAACTCCAAAAATATGATCCAAAAACTTCCGTGGCTCCATTAACGAAACACTACAAGACTTCTTTCATTCCACATTACATTACTTCGGATTATCTACCTGAAGTTACATGCATTCTTTAATAAATGATGCTGACTACTCTCACGTATAACTACCCTATAAAATATTGTATTTAACTATTTTGGTATAATAATATTTGTGAAACATAGACAGACGTGTAAGGCTTACATTTGTTTGAATATATTTTCGTTCCACTTCAATTTCCCAAAAAAGACTATTATGAATAATCAAAACATGTTATGTAAGCATTTAAAGTCTTAACCTGTTTAGTGGTGGTTTAAAGCATCGGTTTTCACTGTGTATCGCGTAACACATCATACGTTTGGCTTACTGTTTTCAACAGAATATAAAATTATTAGTATGTTGGTAGTTATATACCATTTTGGAATTTTTCATGGATAAAACGCCGAAATAATTTAACGTTACCATATCATTAAAATAAGCTGTTGGGTGGCACAAACGGCTGTTATCGATACTCTTTTGTTTTTAGCTAGGCGCTAAAGCAGGAACCAGTCGTACCAGTCCTTTAAAATTAATAATATGGGGTTGCTGGGCGTGGAAAATTGTGGTATAAGAAAGGTTAAAAACACACTTAGGCGTTTAAATAGAAAACAACACATCTCCTTGGCTTGTGTTATTCTCCTTCGAAGTATTGATTCACATGATAATAAATTTTTATGTGAATATTTTTCAAAACTGAACAATTAAAATGTATGGTAAGTCTACACAAACAGTTAAGCATTCATTATATTAAACCTCCATAATATGGGAGTATGAAACTTGCAAACGTTGAAACAAATGTTCCTTCCTAATAGCAATTACTTCACGTGAAAAAACAATTTTCTCGTCGTGGCTTTTATAAGTATTATATCGCATATAAAATCAGAAGAATTATTACAGTTCCTCCACTTTTATTGCGGTGTAACAGGACTAATAAAAAACTACAAACGGAGCAAACTGAAACAAGCCTGGCATATGCCAAAGAAAATGCAAATCGAAGAACAAATTGCTAACCAGGCGAACGAAAAGAAAGGAAAATATTCAAATTTCATTCACGCTCTTTTGTACTGTATAGGAAGCAAATGGAAACGAACCTTTAGATTATTAAAGGCAAATTATTAGTACTCTACCAAATTTTACATATTATTTTCAACATGAGTTTCCTGAAGAGGATTTTGGAATACGTAGTAACATTTTTATATTTGTTGTTGTGTGTTATAAGTGTCGCAGGAGGTATGTTTGACGAATTTGTATCTACCTGGCAGGGTAGTTCATTATGCTCTACACCGACAGATTCGCCACGAATTAAAAATCTAAACAAACTGTTGCACCCATTTGAAAATGATCATTGCCTTTTAGAAATAAATATTTATCAGCGCTCTGACTTTATCGGAAGTCAACTTCCCTGGCTTGTACGATCTGCCGTAAATATAGCAAGGAAACCTCGGAAAGCCCGTAAATTGACTTTCAAAAGACTATCCCATTGTGAACCGATAGAAAACGTATGCATATTTAGCAATGAACAATGTATTTTACAGATACACCGAGAAAGGTTTATATCACGTTCACGCCCTTGGAATTGTCATGTCAGTGTTGATGTAATGCCAAAAATTCCATATTCAAACGACGAAATCTACACTGACTTACTTTGGTCTGAGTATAACAAACCTACAAAAGATCCGAATCCAATCGGACCATCACAAATATCCTTTATCAAAATTGTGATTTCTCAACAAGTATTTACCTGGGACAGGATAAATGACTGTACCATTCAAGAAACTAAATTTGTCGCTTACAACAGAGTGTGTATTTTAGCAACAGGAAAAATTGCCCTCCGACACCCAGCTAAATCGCCGTCTTTTAGGATCAAAAGGCTACGTACAGTTTCCTATCTTCCTAGCAACTTGTTCGCAAAAAGAAATCGAATAAAACATTGGTCACATATTTCAGCGGCATATCTCTCCACAGAAGCGAATGTGAAATCTCACCAAAATCTGCAGTGGAGTGCTACAACTTTAGCTGCCGACTTAAATTTTGATTTTTTCAAATATTTGACCTCTTGTGAGTTGACCTATTCCAGACAAAATCATTATTTCTTGCGTCCAAATATTCGACATAAATTGAACGACGGGATTATTATGCAGTTGGCTTTTGTTCACGTGATCAGAACAGTGATGGGAAATTTTAGTCACAATGCGTACTTTAACAACCCAAATATACAGTTTTGCAAGACGGATAAAACTGATTATTCGCAAACAAATAATTTTCTCTTACCGTCGGAGTTGGAACATTACCACAGAGGGTGGACTGTAAAGATATATCATGGAAGAGAGCAAAACTTAAACTATCAGTTTGCTTTAAAAAATCCTCCACTCAGTCTTCGATTTGTGAGCTGTGGTAAACGCGGGATATCACACTTTCCATTTGAAGAACTCTATAATGTTTTTGATAAATACGTGTGGCTTTTCACTATAATATTTATACTTTTGGTTAACATTGGATTTGTATTCCACATATTTGCCTTTAGAGGGACAAATGCGGGTATAAGAAGTGAATCCATAACTTTTATTTTACCAATGCTCAAAGTTTTAATGGAACAAGGAGACCCATTTCCCAAAAATATTTTAAAATCGCACAGAGTGAGATGGATAATTGCGTCCTACCTTCTTGTTGGGATTGTCTTGAGCAACGCGTACAAAAGTACAAATGTGTACAATATAGTAACTCCACGACATATTACTCCATACACAACTGTAAACGAGCTTGTTCAGGACGAGTTTAAATTTTATACAGGATTTTCGATGGTTGATTCTTTTTGGGTAATGGGTATGGATTGGCAGAATTACAAAAACAAAACACTTGGCCACGTTATTAAGTTACCTAAATTTTATAGCGATGACTTTACAGTCGCAATGTCATTCGTAGGGCAAGCAATGATGTCATCACAGAATACAAGTGAAAGTGAAACGAGTATCCTTAAATTAATCCACGACAAAACAACATATGTTCCTGGCATGGGCTGGTTCATGGCTCAATTCGAAATGGCTTGGATTGAGAAATATCGAAGAGACCTTACCCTGTTTAACTTTATGGATTTATTTGCCGTGCCCAAGTTTGCAGGGAATACGATTTTTAATTGGGAAACAAAAATGTTCAGGTATTATCTCAACGAGTGTAAACAAACAGCTTTGATTTTACCCACCGACATGTGTACAAAATTTGCTCGCCAGGTTACCGCGACAAATCATTCCTTGAACGTGGATATTGGAATAGAGACTTATTATAATTTGACGTATCTGCTCGCATTTACTGGTTTTACACCACCGTTTTTATTGAAACGAGTTGCTGGTGTTCATGCGTCTGGAATAATGAAC
>JAHZMV010003261.1:0-15325 GCA_027743765.1 Coecobrya sp. COE2
GAATAATCGAGAACAACTATTGACGTATGTAATTATGGTAATTATGACGGTAATTTATATAACTGAAAATGTCTGGAGTATATAAGTTTTACGATTTACAAATCAAAATTCACTGGCTATTTTGTATTCACACTCTGTAATAGGGATTACGCTGTTGAGCTTAAGTAAATATAACTCTTGATTATGACATAACGTTAATAAATGTATATTATTTAATTCCGTAAATCAATCTCACGGTTTTTTCACAAAGCCGCCAATTATGAATTAATTGAACCATTGGATTAGTTTGAATATTTCATAATCAGTAATTGCTTTACGGCTATTACTTATTTTCAATATAAATTTCACTTAATACTGGACATTTGATAATTTTTGCAGCGAAGTGGTAAACTGCTATATTTATTACACTGCTCTCATATAATTATGTGGCAAAATCTATTTATAAATTACATGGTTATGAATATCTTTTCCAGTTACCTACGCTGGGTCAACGAACCCGGATCTTTATCATCATCATCAGATATTGCTCTAGACAGGCTTAAAACATTCAGTAAATTTAATTACGATAAATATACAACACCGAAATAATGGGCTCAATGGATAAACTTATAATCAATCCAACTAATAATCACCCCAGACGGAACTATTCTCTAACACTTTTGTGCTTTCTAAGTATACTGGGTTACAATTTGAAGTGGATGCGAGATTGTATCCGGCTTCTGGAAATGTCATAAAACGAAACACGAAATATTTTTCAACTTCACTGAAACTATCCCCAGGTTGTGGCGTAAATCATTTAAACCATTTAAGGAAGCTTTTGAAGGACTGCAATCACAAGAAATGCCGACGATTAGATTGAGTATAAAAACCGGGCGAATCGTTGACATTTTGTACATTCAGCTTTTAGATCGACAAAGGTAAAGTCCTCCTTTTACAAATTCCAACAAATCAGTTCAACTGAAGAAAAATATTCAAAATGTGTGGAAAGTCGGTTTTATTAATTGTGGCGATGGCTGTGGGAGTGGCACTTGCAGGTAAATTGTATCAACATTTTTATATATATTTAAATTCATAAAATTCATTGCATTTAGTTTCAATAAATCTCCAATTAATTTTATTTGGGAATTATCAGTGCCCTCTAGACGCTCCGCTGTAATTAATGGAGTTGTTTATTTTACTAACACCGAAGTAGCTGTAAGTTAATTAGTCGGTTTAAATTTTGAAAATCATGTGGGATCAGACTTATATACAATATTTCAAATCTGGATGCTTTCTCTTTGCAGCGAAATAGGAATCAGGCCTTATCTTACTGCATTTCACAAGGTGGTGAACTTGCTACCGTTAATGGTTCAAACTATAGGGTCCTTCAAGCTGTCGTTCCAACGGTTGGAGGTACTTCCATATAACTAGAATTGAAATCTAAAGTTTCTGAAAAATAATATTTATATAATCCCACAAATTACAGTAGACTCATTTAATGTTTTTGACAGACTACTTTATTGACGGAATTGACAAGGTGAGCGCCGACAGATTTCAACTGGATCAGCATTGCAGCATGGGTAATCGCATGGCCGACTTTGCTGGAATCCCATACCAAAACTTGGATATTCGAGCCGTATCATGTTTGAGCTATTACAAGGGAGCGACCACGGCTCTTTCAAAAGTCAGAACTGTTGATTGCAGCACCCAGCTTGCCGGTGTCTTGTGCTCCTATCCTACTAGTGGTTGCATTGACTAACTTTCTGGTTACTATATTTGCGCTTGTTCCTTTGGCGATAAATTTCAATACATAAAAATCAATATTACTATTTACAATTTCTTTCGAAAATCCACCTAGGTACATCATATTGACTTAATTCGCTGTTCTTACCTTGTACTAAATTTGTACTAATAATTCAAAAATGTAAATTCAACTATTTGACAGAAATATAATACTTAAATTAGCACTATATTCTGATACAATGCTGAGATACACATAATCCATCACACTAAGGTAAACATACTTATTCGTCCTTGGAAAAATAATTCTTTTTCTACGGAATTAAATTCGAAAGTAAATTAATCATATCCTCCAACATGGAAATAATTATTAACCGAACTAAAAGGATCAATAAATATTACTTGTTAGTTTTTATTGATATTTATTCTGAAATTGGATTGAACATGAAATATTGATATTGGTGTCTTACGTTAGCAAGTCTTCAAATGAATTTACACAAAACGTTTTCCAAGTGCGAATTTTATTAGTGAAATATATTTCAAGTAATTTCGATGTGTATTTTGAAAATATAAGTGTTTATTCTTAAACATATTTATATAATAATGACATAGAATAATGTGATCTAAATTACATCTAGATTTCATCTATACTATATATACGTTATATGTACATGAAAGCAAATATGTTTATTAACATCCTTCTTAAAATAATCTTGATATGATTGCATGTTATCTATTGTTATGTGATGGGGTTAAATTCTAACTATGCCACAGAAGTGATACTAAAAGTTCATCATCCATATTCTCAATAACTTAAAAGCATTTATCGACAAGACTTTTTATCTGTTATCTTCATCTCTGGTATCATCGCAATATGCAAATTTTTTGATTGATAGACTTGACCATCTGCTTAACATATAGAAAGCCTACTCTGGTGGAACAAACAAGTCGTATGAGTAATTGTTTACACTCGACTAAGAAAACGAAAATGCATATCCCATGACCTGCCAATAATATCGCAAAAATTACCTGTACATTGCCTTGCATATTAGGTGGACTTAATGGAATAAACCCTATTTGTTCCTTTGCTCTTATCTGCTCTAACTCATTCAACATATTAGTCCACCTTTGCCATATACCTGTTTCCCACCGCAATAGCTGAATACGGATATTTACATATGTTGGCCAAAAACCGACCAATTTTAAGGTGGCCACAGTTTCAAAATACTTTTCTGACCCAATATTTACCCTTGAAGTTCCATTTCTCAGCATTTTCCCATATTGCTGTCGACAGATGTGGAAAGGCAAAATAACAGCTGTTTTCTGACATTTACCCAAGATCGCTAACAAGTCCGCCAATTCCAAAGTTTGAAAAAGGTTAGTGAAGTTACCATGATTCTTTGTGGCTTCCATATAATTTTTCCCTGATGAGTTGTGTATTAATAGGTGATTACGTATTTCGTTCATCTGAGCGTAGTCAGGACTATGGCGTGATGTACTAGTTACCCACACGTCGATTTCAGTTCTTGGGAAAATTATCATTTTTTCACCTTGAGACGCTGTTATATCCTTGCATTTCCATGACATGATAAGCTTAGTCTTATTGAAACTAAATTTTGTTTCATATTTCTTGCAAGTGCCGGAATTTTCATTCATTGACAACCTTGCTAGTTCTAATGATTCGATATAGCCCATAATCATTCGAACGTAGGTGGAAAATTTGTCAGCGAAAAGTTCAGAAAATTTTGTATATGGTTCCGAGTGTCTTGGTGCAATCATATGGTAGACGTTAGCATTTTTGTATCCATTACAAATTATTATTGCAATCAGCAAAATCAAGAGGTTTAACCATGACACCGGAGGACGATAAATCATTAGTCGGGGGTAGGGACTTCCTTGCTCAAGAAAGACTTTGACGAATGCAAAGGTGTACTTCCACCGGTAACCCAACAGACGAAGGAATATTATTATTGCGGAAATAGCAATAGCCAGTGATATCCAAACGTAGCTATCATAAGTGATGACAAGCTCATAAAATGGCAGTGATGACACTGGCCGTTGTCCGCAACTTACGAAACGCAGTCCGTCCCAAGGATTCGGTATCACTCCATCAGCCAAAAATGTTTGTCGAGTTGATGCAATACCTTTCAGAAGCCGAGGCAGATTTGTTCTCGGCTTGAGTTCAGCTGAATTGTTACTCCAAGTTTTTCCGTTTATGCAAAACGGAGTCTGCATTTGCTCCAACCCTTTCCATCCCGCGTTGTGAAAAATTGTATAATTCTCAAATATTGATAGCCATACGAATGTATACAGTTTCTTCAAATCGTGAGGAATAAAGAAGGATAGACTTCTAACTGATCGACTATTCAACAGCTGACAGTCTGAATTATCTTGAGTTTCTACCTCAACTCTGAGTGAATTTAGAGTAGGAGGCACAACAAAATGCATCATATTTTGTGGTTTTAAATGAATTTTCGTTTTAAATACATGTATTTTCTGAAACTCGGGATGGTACGTGTAAACAACTTGGTTTTCAATTCTGGCAGAATGCTTGGAACCAGAAACTCTTACCGTTAGCTCATACTCATCGTTCAAAATATCCTTTTTCATGCGGGGATTCAGCACAAGAATATTTACAATTGTTGTCGATGATGGCACAATTGCTCGAGTCAACCTTGACGTGTCTTTAAATGCCTCTATATACCAAGTTTTTGGATAGGCTATTCCATCCATTATATCTGGAAATCGTCGTTCCACCTCCAACGCATAGTCTGGGGGAAATATTCCTATTTTTATTTCATAATTCCATGGTTTGATCCTTGCGGCGAAACGGAAAAGATTTAATTGTACACATTTTCCATCAGATTGTTTTAAAAAGCCAAGCGAGGGTCCAAATAGGGTAGAAATATCACAGGAGACTCCAGACCGAGTTGAGTTGGAAATAGTTTTGTTGGGTATCCCATTTCCCTTAACTATCCATCGAAGGTCATTCTTCCATTGTCCAAGTATACTGCGCCATAATTATAAGGTAACGAAATATATTTGAAATATATTAAAATTTCATGTTATAATTATAATATTCATTACCCATCAATTTGAAATGGAGGACTGCAGAAATGAAAATTACAGGGTAGATCGCGAACTTGAATCACTGGAATTGGGTGACGGAGAATGACAGGAATTTTGGTGAATTTTATATCAACTTCAAAGAAATTCGTCACGTGTACAAGGTAGCTATACTTAGATTCTGTAAACTTCTCCACGATCTCATCGTAGTTTATTGTATAGTTAAATAAATTTTCTGAATTGATTTTAAAGTAGGAACGCAGTTCGATTGACTGGAGTTTCTGCAAATAAGGATGACTTTCGTGAAGAGGGTAGTAAAATACTGAGTCAGCGCCAATATGCTCAGAGCGAATTAAACATGTCAAACCGAAATAAAATAAAAATGTGCGTAAATATATTTGGTGGTGATTCATGTCTTTTGTGATATTGTTGGGGAAAAATGTTTATAATTTCTGATTTTATAAAATAAAATGTCTGCAGTATTTTTCACACTTACGTGTATCAAGAAATGATTGATACGCTTGGCTTTCAGTATGTGTCTTCTTACGTGTTCTAAGCTTGGCTTATATGAATATATAATATTGATTTCTCTTCGTGCGTAAAAGAAATTAATTGTCTTTCTGATTATAACTGTCGCTTAGACCGGAAGTCTTACCATCTATAGTATAATCTCGTCGTTTGAAGATGGTGTTCGTGTTCAAATAACTAGTTGGACTAAATCATAGCATTCCATAATAGATAATTGTTAATAGATTTTGATGTACTTGCTACAAATGAGCAGATTTTTGCCAATGGCATCCCATACAAAAACGAAGTCCGAAGTCCCATACAAAAATGAAAAACACAATACATGCGGCTTATATACATATTTATTTAGGCAATTTAAGCATATATTCTTTATAAAAATGATTCAGCCCATGGTATTCGGCTTACTCCTTCGACAGTAATTTTCAACGCAATAAACATAAGTATAATATTGATTTTTTTAAATTCAAGCCTTCTAGATTAACTTCATTTACTCAACAAAAATAATTTGTATCTATCTACTAACAATGCAAAAATATATAAATCCAATTGTTTGAACATAAGTAAAATGAACGACATATCAAAAATAGATCGATGCTTTATATTCTGATACAACACATAGATATCCATAATCTAGTACACTAAGGTAAATAAAAGTTTTCAACCATATTTTCCATTGAGCAAACTAGCATTTCCGATAAGACTTCTTATCTCTGTGATAATGACACTTTCTTTACTTCTGTAAATACAATATTGATATTGCCTTTGGTTTGTTAATAGTGATTTGCTCATTGACAGAGAGTACAAATGTTTAATATATACAAACGCCATGACTATGGAGCGTATAAGCCGAATAATCATTTGATTACACTCAATTAAGAAAACAAAAGTACATGCACCAAGACCGAAAACTAATATTGCAAAAATTACAAGCACATTTCCTTCCATATTGGGTGGTGTTAAAGGTATAAACGATACCTACTCCTTTGCTCTTATCTGTTCGAAATCATGATTTCCCATGGATTCTACAAATTTCTCAAAAATGTCATCGTAATTTATTTGTATAATTAGGCACATTTGTGTTATTGATTTTAAAGTGGGCATGTAGTTTGGAGTGGAATTTTTGCAGATATGGATGACTTTCATGAAGCGGAATGTAAAATCCAAGCTCAGGGTCAATTTCCTTATAAAAAATTACACCGGTCAAAGAAACGTAATATAAAAATACATACCAATACATGTTGTAAGGATAAATATCTTTTCTGATTTCGCTGTGGAAATTTCTATAATTTCAGATTTTGCAAAATAAAATATTTCTTCTACAGGTTTGTCTTTTAGTAGTCTTCTGACGTCTGAAGAGAATAGTTTGAATATTTAATATCGACGGCTCTTCATGCAAAGCGTTTGCTAGTTTATATTTCATTCGTGGCTATCGTTTTACCAACGCTTTTAACTACTTTTAATATTATTGATTAGTTAAGACAAAACTACTTACATTTAGTGATATTAACTTTTGCCGAGAAAGGATGTCTGTAGTATTAGAGTGGTAACTGACTCAATGAGTATGATATTCGTTTTCATATAATTTACATAGCATGGAAACATATTATGCGATGAAGAATTGGCAATTATAGTTATTTCGATTTCACGCAATATATTTGGTGGAGAGTTAGTAGGGATATTACGTATATGGCGAGATACTTTTTGAGATAATCGCAGATTTATTGTAGTATAGTTAGAGCAGTAGGTAATTGCTTACTATAATTTGTATGACGTTAAAGCTGTATCTATTGTATGACATGTACTAATTGCAAGATGTTCTTATTACTACTATTAAAGATCATGATTATTAAAATACATTAACAAAAGTACAATTAAAATATAATACAATTTTTCCCTCTGTCATACACGGATTAACTAAACAGCTCCTTGAAATAAACACTTCAAAAAGCAGAACAAAGCATAGTGCTGACAAGGCATTGTAATATAAGTATTTTGTGAGCAAATAGTTACCAAACTTGAATATGTTTGAAATGTTGGTTAAATTCAAGTTGAGATAAAATAATATTTCGATCACAAGTGCAAAAATCAACACAATCATGAATAAATACTTACCCTGGACGAAATATGTAGAAACATGACATAGGTTTCTAATTTTTTTGAATATTGTGTGAATTCACCGAAACAAAGCAACCGTTATATATGAAGATGTATAATCTTCAAACTACATTTTCCATCCATGCAAACCCATGAGAACAATACCTATATATAATGCATTTAAATTACAGGTAAACTAATTGTTATATTACATTAGAATTCCATCAATGGTTCTGTTCACAACAGTTTCATAGTATGTTGCTTTGGTATCTCTTTTCAGTGGAAATGAACTTCCGCATTTTAGGGATATAACTCTCATTGACCTGAAGATCTTTTTTATCCATTTTGTTTCTCCAGCTTTACTGGAGAATTTGGCAAACCCAAAAACGCTTAATCCTGAAAGTAGTTTTTTGCTTTTCTCTTGACAGCCAGTAATAAACGGAAAAAGACTAAAAATTATGAATACATCCATGCAAGCACTTGCTGGAATACTCCAGTATATTGACAACGGTAGCAAACCCCACAATTTAATTGTGGCGACATTACATCCCACAATAATGACAAAGAAAAACCCCAGTAATACTTGAAGGTATTTTGACATCCAGTCACGGGTAATTGCTATCATTATTTGTAGATAATTGTACCATTTCCGAACCTCTTGGACTGGCAGGTGGAGTAAAATATCCAAATATTTTGTTTGCATCTCCAGCCAGTAGCATAGCATTGTAATATTCTGGGCGTATAAAGCTGCGCAATGCCCCACAATAATTTCCAAGATTATGATCCTAAAAACAAAAAACCAGGTTGACATTTTCGGACACGAACTTCCATTCTTGAAAAATATGTCATTGGCTGAATCCAAACAATTGAAATATCTGTAAATATTGATAAGTGAATCCAAGTCCAAGTAGATACAGACAGGAACCAACACAAACGGAAAACTGCAGCAAATGCTAACGGTTACTTTCATCAAAGCGTTTATTTTACTCCAAGGGTCTTTAGAAGTACATCCGGAGCGATGTTTTTGGTTATTCTCTGTGCATAGATAAAATTGTCAGATGCAATATTATCGGCTTACCAATTTAAAACTTGAAAGTGCTTACCAATTTCCAACAGACGGTATTTCATTTGATTAAATACAGCCGATACATCGAACAAATAATGATTAGTAATTGCTCCTGTGAGATTGATATAAGAGCCCATCAGCATCAAAAGTAAGCAAAACGTAATGTCCTCTATTC
Source organism: Coecobrya sp. COE2 (assembly GCA_027743765.1). NCBI lineage: Eukaryota > Metazoa > Arthropoda > Collembola > Entomobryomorpha > Entomobryidae > Coecobrya > Coecobrya sp. COE2. Next base: position 8,649 of record JAHZMV010003261.1, read on the forward strand.
GAAATTTTGACATATTCCAAATAATAATAAAGTTGGGGGCCAATCCGCCAAATAGTGAGATAAAATATGTGGATATATACCAAGGCCAGTATTTTATATTTCGTCGTCCTTTCGTAAAGTAACAACTATTTTTGACGTCCCACTCAAAAACTGGTATGGATGTAAATCGGAACAGTTTGTAAGCTAGCCCAACACTTTCCTCTATATAGCACTTCATCGCAAAATCAGTTTCGTTTTAAGTTTAAATGTTTGAGAACACGAAGAAGTCGAAATTTTTACAGATCAAAATTCAAGGAAGATGTTACAAATTGCAAAATATTGGAAACTTCGGCTTTAGTTCATACCGGGAAATTTGTTGTTATTTAAGTCATAAGTCAATTTATGAGGAAAATATTTATTATGATGTGGTTATTCGGTTGTCAATACTTTCGATCTAGAAAGTAGCACACATTTCCACCTAATCACATTAAATTTGATTGTATTCCCGAAGTTAATAGAATGTCTTGTTCCATGATGGTTACTTGTCAATTCAAATATGTCTTTATATATCAATACGTGTCGTTCTGTCTGCAAAACTTTGACTTGAAATCATATACACGAATAGATCGAATGTAATAAACTAATTTCATTTCTCCCACAAAAACATTCACATTCCTCACAGAATTAATGAAAACTCGTTCATCGATTGAAACAAATTCGTATCGCTTGTTATTATAATCTTGAAATATAGAACGGATCGTATGCAACTGTGTTCGAATGCAGACGGCAGCAAAATGTGGAAATAGAATATAGAATTACCCTTGTTATTACTGGCAGGGCTATAATTATCTGGTTGCCAATTAATTTTGTATACATTCATTCTTGTCAGCAATTAGTGGTAGCAAAATAAATATACCGTTCGATTTCGAAAACTAATTGGATTACCAATTATTAATTTTGTCTATTATATTGAGAACATATTCAACAATTAATAACGGAAAATAACACTAATTGACTGGATAGTTCAGTTTTTTTATCCATTATTCTACTGGGTAATTCTGTGGCGCGTTGTTCAATTTCATATGCAACTATTCTGCTATCTGGCTTTGAATAAAATATGAAACCCGTTATCAGTATCCTATTAGTGGCTGCTCTGCTCCAAACGAATAATTGTTGTGTCAACGCAAAGATTATTTTGTTTAAGGGTGTTTTGCATAATTTAGTGATAATAATTGCACTATTTATTAAATGCCAAATGAATGGCGTCATATTATTCAATAGATTGTTGCTCGGTTGCATTTTAATGTTCCGTTAGCGAAATTTAAACAACCAAGTTTTTCCCACTAATTTGTGTACGATTAGTTTATGGTAACGAAATGAAGAATAGCATGGAAATAATTATCCACCAACAAAAATATGGTTTACTTAGTTTTTATTGATTTCAAATTCATGAATGGATTAAATGTGGCATAATTACGATGCTCACTTATAGTAATACTCATTTAGACAAATTTACCCATCCGGTTATTCTTAACCAATTTCGCTAAGGAAATACATATATTTGTTATAACTTGAATACATACTAAAGTAGAAAGAAGGATTCTTGTACAAGTTAATATATTGGTACGACAGGGTTAGATGAGCTAAATTACATCAAAAATATATCTACATTATATGTTGTATAAAGATGTGAAGGTGTACCAATTTATTAAGTTTCCTCCTAAGCGTAACATGATATTATTACATTTAGCTTGGCGACTGGTGTAGCTATTATCAATTCCATGCAAGTGATATTACTTTCAGACATTGCTGCTTATTCAATCTAATAAAGATGATGGCTTTACTTCTGTAAAAAGCATAGTGACTGGACGCTTCTGCTTTGTTAGCAGTAGCAGCGGTAGAATTTTGTGATTGGCATACCTTACAAACTGCTTAACATATACAAACACAATGCATGTGCAGCACACTAGCCGAATAATCATTAGATTACACTCGACCAAGAAGACGAAATTGCATGCACCAAGACCAAAGACTAATATTGCAAAAATTACCAGCACATTTCCCTTCATATTGGGAGTTGTTAGAGGTGTCAAAGCAATTTGTTCATTTGCCCTCATCTGCTCAAAATCCAGCAATATATTTGTCCATCGATTCCACAAGCCTGAGTCCCATCGCAATAACTTTAAGCGGAGGTTTACATATGCTGGCCACAAACCAGCCAATTTCAACGTGGTTGAAGTATCAAAATATCTCTCGGTTCCAATATAAACTCCTGAAATTCCATTTCTCAGCATTTTACCGTATTGTTGTCGACAGATATGAAACGGCAGAATCACTGCCGATTTCTCACATTTGTTCAAGGTATCAAATAAACTTGTAAGCTCCAAATTTTGAAAGAAGTCGGTTACATTTGTACTGTAGTCCGCCGCCGCCAGAAAGTTTTTTCCAGACTAGTTATGTATTATTATGTTATTATATATTTCTTTTATGCGAGGGTAGTCAGTCTCATTAACTGATTTACTATTTAGCCACACGTCTATCTCCGTTCCTGTCAAGTTCTGAATTTTTTCACCGTAGGAAACTCTGTTGTCATTGCACTTCCATGATATGGTAAGCATTGTCTTATGATAAGTAAATCTTGTTTCATGTTCACGACAAACCATGAAATTATAATCCGTTTTCATCTGTGACAGGTCAACTAATTCTAGGTCGCCTACTTTCATTCGAACATAAGTAGCAAATTTGTCATTAAAAAGCTCGGAAAATGTTGTATATGGTACCGGGTGTCTTGGGGCAATCATGTTGTAAACATTTGCGTTTTTGTATCCATTACAAATTATAATTGCAATTAGCAAAAACAATACGTTCAACCATGAAACTGGTGGTCGAGCAAGCATTTCACTAGGATATGGATCCCCCTGCTCAAGAAAAACTTTCACGAATGGTAAGCTGTATTTCCACAGGTAACCCAAATGGCGAAGAAATATTAAAATAAAGGCAATATAGATAATTAGAGCAATCCAAGTGTAAATATCGTAAATGATAACAAGTTCGTAAAACGGTAATGAAGGTACAGGTCGTTGTCCACAACTGATGAAACGTAGTCCGTTCCACGGATNCCAAGTGTAAATATCGTAAATGATAACAAGTTCGTAAAACGGTAATGAAGGTACAGGTCGTTGTCCACAACTGATGAAACGTAGTCCGTTCCACGGATTCGGTATTACCCCGTCAACAAAGAATGTCTTTCCACTTGATACAATACCCTTCTGAAGCCAAGGTAGATTATTTGTCTGCCTGAGATTAGAGGAGGTATCGACCCAAGTTTTTCCGTTTATGCAAAACGGAGGCTGCTTCCCTTTCATCCCGTACCAACTAGCGGCATGGAAAATTGTGTAATTATCGAACATAGAGGGCCATACGAGAGTATATAGTTTCTCTAAATCAAGCGGATTGAAGAAGGATAGTCTTCGGACTGATCTGCTAGTCAATATCTGACAGTCTGAATTGTCTGGAGTTTTGAACTGGAGTGTGAGTGAGTTTGCGGCAGGAGGCATAACAAAATCAATCATATTTTGTGGTTTTAAATGAATTGCACTTTTCAGAAGATGTAATTTCTTTAATTCGGGATTGTACGTGTAAACGATTTCATTTTCGATTTTGATAGAATGCTGAGCAGCGACAACGCTTATCACGAGCTCCTCTTCGTTCTCGATATTGTTGTTTGGATTCAGTACAAGAATATGTACAATTGTAGTCGATGTCGTCAATACAGGTTGGGTCAACACTGCTGTTTCTTTAAACGTCTCTACATACCAAGTTTTTGGATAGGTTATCCCATCAATGAAACCTGGCAATCGTTGTTCCTCCTTCAATACATAGTCTGGGGGAAATATTCCAATTTTGATTTCATAATTCCAAGGTTTAATTTTTGTAGCGAAACGAAGCAGGTTTAATTGAACACATTTCCCATCAGATTGTTTAAAAAAACCAACAGAGGGTCCAAATAGGGGAGAAATATGACAGGATATTCCGGACCGGGTTGAGTTGGATTTGTTCTGAATTCCATTTCCTGAAACCATCCATCGAACCTCATTCTCCCATCGACCTAAAATTCTGCACCAGAGTTACCATATAAGGAGATATGCTTTCGATTATAGTTTAGTTTAGATTAAGACATAATGATGACATATTACCCATCATGTTGAATTGGAGGACTGCACAAAAAATCAAATTTACACGGTTGATTTCGAACTTGAATCACTGGAATTGGGTGACGGAGAATGACTGGAATATTTGTGAATTCGATATTAACTTTGAGAAAATTTGTCACATGTACGAGATAACTATACCTGGATTGTATAAACGTCTGAAGAATTTCATCGTAGTTTATTTTGTAGTTATAGGATTTTTCTGAATTAAATTTAAAGTAGGTAAGTAATTCGGATGGTAGTTTCCGCAAATAAGGATGACTTTCATATAGTGGGTAGTAAAACACTGAGTCAGTGCCGATTTGCCCAGTGGTTATTTCACTAGTCAAATAGAGGTAACCTAACAATTTATATAAATATAGTTTGGTATGATGCATATCTTATTTGATTTCGTTGGCGGAAAATATTTGTAGAATTTCTGATTTTTTAAGTGAGAATATTTTTTGTGTTCTTCATGCTTACGTGATGTAAATATGGTTTGACAGGATTGGCTAGTAATAGTCTGCTTACGTGTTTTAAAATGGCTCATAAGAGTGACAGGAAATTTAGATATTGATTTCTCTTTATTAAGCAATTGTCTTTGTTATATCAACGTTCGCCTAGACTGAATGTCTTAACGTCTATAGTAGTATCTCACCGCTTGAATATTGTGCTCTTGCCCATATAACTAGTTGGAATACGCTATAGCATTACCGAGCACGGGAAATTGATTGTGTCAAGATGAATTGGTTTTTATATTATTTGGCTTCATTGCAAAGAAAACAATAGAGACTTTAAAAGGGTAGGACGCATGTTGTCAGGTAAAAGGAGCTACAACTAATGAAAAGGGCTATATGCCTCCGATTTTGTTCAAAGTTGGTAAGCTAATAGATGTCGATGCACTGGATACAAATCGGATGTCTCTTGGAGTAAAATCCAGAAATGTTATATATTTTATATTTTTCTTTTAATACATACGTATAAATCAGGTATTTTGCCATTTTAGTTATGCTGGCTAAACCACAAGCATCCATAAAGGTAAATAGCACTTTGTTGATGTTTGGGGTAGATTGCATAAGAAATAATAATATCTGATACCCATAATAGCACGAATTCCAAAGCATTTGTGCATTATGAATTTAATAACCAAACGTATGTACATATATAGTGTAACATAAGTTATATTGCCAAGCTAGAAATGTTTTTTGCACGGATGTATTTATGGTGGAGAAGTCAAATTATGGCAATTAAATTACATAGATGCTTCATTTTATTTGGTTCGATTATTTCATAATAAAATATTTCTAATATCTATCAATATAACAGCATCAGATTTATTACTAGTCTCAAGCAAACTCTTTAAAAAATTAACGTAAGGCAGACCTAAACAAAATAAGTAATTGAAAAAAAACAATGGTGTTTGGGATTACCGGAAAGTGTGTATATATTGTTATGAATTGCATAAAGACTAAATTAAGCCTTTGATTTACATATTAATTCTCGGTTTTTGTAAGGCGGATGGCTTTACAAGCAAAATGTTCCTTGGTGGCTTCTTTTTTGTCAATTGTCTACAAAATGTGCCAATCGCCAATCTTACCCGTTGCATTACATACACAATCGCAATACCCGTGGAGCCGAATTATTAGCCGCCTAAGCAATTGCTTGCACTCGAAAAAGAAAATTGGAGTGCATGCGGCCAGACCTGCAATTAAAGTCGCAAAAATTACCAATATATTACCTTACATATCGGGGTGGGTTAATGGTTTAGAAATAATTTCTTCCTTTGCCCTCTTCTGTTCCAAATCAAGCCATATAACTGTCCATCGTTTCCATATACTTGAGTCCCATCGCAACAATTTAATATACTTTATTATATATTTCGCCCATATACCGGTCAAAGCCAATGTGGCAGCAGTTTCAAAATACGTTTCTGTTCCAATATTTGCATCGGAAATTCTACTTGTTAACATTCCCCCATACTTGTGGTTGACAACTTCTACAAAGTTTTTACCGGATGAGTTATGAATCAGAATATGATTATATATTTCTATGATGCTTGAGTAATCGGACATATGTACTAAATTTTTAACTCGCCACATAATAATATCGGTTTTTGTTATGGTTTGGTTTTATTCGGTTTTGTAAAATGTACTGTTTTTGTACTTCCATGATATGATAAGCTTTCATTTATGAATATGAAATCTTGTTTCATGTTTACTACAAAGCAACATCTTCAAATCCAATATACTATTTCGATTCAGAAAATCCATTGGCTCTATTTTCATTCGAGAAAAAACATCAAAGCTGCCATTGAAGAGTTGTGAGAATTCGAAATATGATACTGGGTGCCTGGGGGCAATGATATTGTAGACGTTGGCATTCCTGCATCCATTACAAATTATTATCGCAATTAGAAAAAAATACTATATTCAAGGCTGAAACCGCCGGTCGATCTAATATTTGTCTAGGGTATGGATCCCATTGCTCAAGAACGACTATTACGAATGC
>JAHZMV010003262.1:0-10739 GCA_027743765.1 Coecobrya sp. COE2
CCAGCAAGAGAATTAATCTACACGAGGAGATCTTTCGATTGGTATAGGTCTGGTCGGGGCCTGCTGTGGGCCCAGACCCTATTTACTTGGGAATATGGCCCTTTACGAGAGGCTAAAAGGAAATGATTTTTTATGACTCTTCTCTATCCAAAATTCATTTAGAAAGTGAAATTTCTATAAGTGATACTGATTCCTTTGATATTAAATGTAGTGAATGAGGCAAGGATCAATAATGATCATTTGATTTTTCAAAGAATCACATATGTTGGTACATATTTATTTCGAAAGGGATAAGAAATACAAATTAAATAATGCAATATCTGTCAATGGAAACAATTATAGAAGTTAACTGATTGTAAATTAGTTACATAAAGCGTAAAAGGAAATTAATTTCTAGCATCAAAAGGTACGAAATATTAAGTCAAATATATTGTTGTAAGTAACTCATTTCAATATATTTTAAATACAGCATAAACTATCACATCTGATAAAAACACATTATTACTACATTCTTCAAATACTATTACAAAATAAAATTTTGAAAACAAATTATGGGTAAAATAATTACCATAAAGTTCATCAAATGTTATTGATAATAATAGGGCATTTTCTAGTTTTCATATTATAATGAATAATTTTTAAATCACTGATTTATAAGAAACTACTGATATACAGACATGAGATTTACAACTAATATTGACACGCGTTTATTCAATTAAAAATGATATTCTAATTTAATTAATATTGTATTTAAAAATAATGAATTTTAGCTTAAAGATTCTTTGAAATAAATTTTATGGCTATTTTAGATTTAAATTTTTCATTAAATTTAATAACAGAAAACTACCAAACTCTTCACTTAAATTAACCACAACATAACTAATTTAATATATTATTACAATTACTACTCCACCTATTACTTACTAAAAATTGATTTTTATTATCATCCAATATAATGCAATACATTGTTCAAGTTTTTCATGAACTAAAAAGTAACCACCCAGAAGCCATGCCTAAAAATTTCAAATTCAAGCAATTTCCACATAACCATGGATTTAAAAAAAATTATTACTACTACATACGGGTGTTGCTATCAATACTATCAACCATACTTTGATATTAAATCTAACTACATAATATTTAACATTTTTATAAATCTAGATTTAATTTTTTTGCAGATTTTTTTTATTTTGGGTATTTTTATTTATACCTACTAAAATAGTTAAATTTATAATGGTAATATTTAATAGACCATAATATTGGGTCAAGTAGGTCACGTTATTAAAGTTAAGTTGATTTGAAATTTTTGCAACATTATCAAATAAATCTTCATGGCTTGACGGAAAATTGTACTTGTACTTATTTTCAAAACGAACTCGATTTGAATCTTTTAAATGTGTGTGTAAAAATTGTGTTATTTAACCGAAACGCTATTATAAATATATTTGAATAATGTTACAACAATAATAACGAAACTAACTAATTTAAACTTTTTCAAAGATTATCAATAGATAAACAAACTGATTCCTACTAATCGTTAATACTTATCGTTTAAACTTATAAATTAGGAAAAACGATATGAAATGACATGTCATCGCATGACATGAAATTTTTGCTTATTATTTAAAATCCTCAAATCACATTATTTAAACATTTTCAACGTCAACAAGTCAAGCACACAAACTGTTCAATACAATTAAAAACTACTTGACAATATTTAATATCTAAATATACATATTATGTTATGGTTGTCTATTTCTATACCAATTAGGTTAGCAATAGATGAATTATTTTTGTGAGGGTTTTTATTTTATATTTTTATTTTATCATTTTTTAATTTTTTAATTACCATTTATAAATTGCTGACAAAAAATATGTTTTAGAGTACATTAGTTTTATTTTAAAAAATGACATCAAAATGTAAAACAGAAAACATACATACGATTGGTAACATTGATATCATTTAAATGCTGTAGATGAGTTATGAAATTTCGAAATCCTCAGTTACATTATTTACAAATATGGAAATAATTTGAAGTCGATAAGTAATTGTAGTAATAAGTTCTTATAAGCATTAACTAATTTCATGGAAAGCAGATCAAACTATGATTACGCGTTAATAATAATAATAGAACAATTTCTATGCAATATTACCAGAGGAATTATTATATATTATAGAGGCAATTATTTCAATTAAATAAATGAAAATTCTCATGGTGCTGGAAACATGTAATATGAGTGCGTATCAAAAATCAGGAAAAGCAAAATGGTGTGATGCAAAATGCCGGAAAATGCAAATTTTATTGGGAAGCAATAAAAACATGCTTGAATTTTTATATATTTGATGATAATATGTGGAGGAATATTATCGATTTTTTGTGTTGAGTATGCCAAAAGCTCTACTCTTGATGCTATATACAATTCTATTTTAAAATGCTTTCTAAGTATAATTTGCTTTACTTTTTAATAATTATTTAAAAAATATTTTCAACTCTAATACGGTCATGATTAATGAGTAACACCTTTCATGATTCTGTAATTATTCTTGTTAAATAATGTAGTGAATACTCTTGCTTTTTACTCTTGTTAAAGTTTCCTCGGTTCAAAAATGCAGGCATGCATACATTAGCCATGTCATCATTATAGACAACCACTTCCACACTACGTTTTTTTGTGTTGTAATTATTCTTATTTTTTAAGTGTAGTACAAAGCGTGTTGTATACATGAATGACAATTATTGTATATACCTATAGATAATTTATTGAACTTTCAAAATGTCTGATCGTGCAAAATTGTTTTAATTTGCCATTGATTAAATATATTGCATATAAAACTGTGTGTGTGAATGTAGCGCTTTGAATTTTCCAGTTAAACGGCTCACTGTTATTACTATGTTGCAGTTGCAACCGTGCCAGACTACCTAAATCTGTGCTAAATTAGTACTTTATATATCTTTACTGCTTCGTGAAGGTAAACTATTAATCTACTGGCGTTAACATTAAAATAAAAAATAAAAATCTTATTATTAATGCTCGCTCCAGAAAATTTTATTATAGGAAGGTCTGACCTACTCTTACCATTTCAAAAAATGAGTTGACGAACTTGAGTTTTTTTCAATATTATATCAGAGTTTGTAGCAAATGTTCTATATGCTTAAATGACTATCTCATTATGAAATACATAATGTATGCAATACTTAAATTATAAATGATATACATACAAAGAAATCGATAAGAACTTGGGATGGATAAGTGATGGTAGAATGGTGGCCAGAATGAACTTTCTTTTGAGAGGACCGCGCATCAATGAAATGCATGTTTTAAAAGTCTGCAGATATTTTAAAAAATCTGGTTATTTTTAGCAGTGCATGGTATGGGTTTTTTATTATAATTTTTCTTTGATCTTATCAAATTTTACAGCTTTGACACTTCTGACAGTCTATTCGTCCGTTTTAATAACATTCCACATAGGTTCAGCGATTATTAGCCGCATCATTTGAGGCTTTTATTTTCTTATTTTTTGTAGTAGCTGCCATTAAGGGAGTCTAGAAAATGAACAGGTATAAGGCATGTATATTTAATAGACGATGTTTTAACAAATTAAAACGATACAATGATTAAATCTGGCGACTTACCATCATCATGAAAAATGCAAACAAGCCCAGGAGAAATGATAATTTGAATATGGCCTTCATTATAGATGCAGTGTCTCGACAATTGAAAAGGACGTGTTCAGGATTTTTGACAAATACGTACAGAGTGAACTGAATGCAACTGCTCAACCTGCGTCAACTACTAATGCCAAAAACGCAATTTACATGGACCAGAAAGCAATAATTTTTGTTGACGTCAATGGTTATTTTATGGAAATACTGGCAAACAATGGAACACCACTTCTCAAATCGATAAATGAAATAATTTTATCTGTCATATTGTAATATGCTCATATGTTTATATGCAATAAAGTATGCCATGAACAGCAAGCTTTTATAATCATAATTAAGATGCGACAAATTCTGCTTTGTTACTTTGTAACTGTCTAAATTCCTGTGACTAGAAGTGAAGGCAAAAGCAAGGTAAAAGATCGGTTGTTAATTTTGTAAAACTGTGGGATTTGCAAGTAAAGCGATGTTAAAGAAGCTATAAGCCATTGAAGTGTTTTATAAAATAATAATTACCATTATGCGCTAACGAATTGACATGGCTGTTGACATTCCTTCCGTCATTTATGACTCGTTGGACATCGCTTCTCTTGACTGTGCTTGTAGTACGAACACAGAGCCAACACCACCAAGAAACTAAAAGCAATTCAGACATTATCACAATGAAATGATTAAATATATCTGTATGTTTAAATCACATATAAGCAATATTTTTAATCATATTTAAAATGAACTCATCCACTTAATATATAATAAACTTAACAAGCTTACCCGAAATAAGAAGTTTTCGTCAATCAAGAACTGGCCTTTTCCAAGTCCCAATGGAAATTCCTTCATTTGGTCCAAAATCACGAACGCCATTTGTATGAATAACTTGTCCTTACTTTTTCTCATCAATCGTCTTATCCATTCGCGAAAGATTTCGTTCTAAAATAAATAATGAATATAAAATGTATCCGTAATATGGACAATAATGACAGGATCAGGTTTTGTATGTATTATTATTATAATAATGCATATGTATGCATATGTATTATCAAAAGATTACCATTTCTGATGCCTTTGCTCCAAGTCGATATGTAAACGCAATCTTGATGATGTTGTACAGAAAGTTTACGATTGTGAAGAATGAGAATTCTCCATCAAACACATTCATTATGAAGTGGACAAATAGCATCAAATTGTCAACGTGGCTATATTTTAATAGGCAATCAAATGTGGCGTTGGTTTCATCAGTTGCCTCTTTCAGCAACTCATAGTGTTGCCATTGTCCTCCTGGTGCTTCAAAATTTTCCAAAGTCACAGGCTCAATATCGTTTTTCGGGTTTTTAACTTGTTTTCCCAAGCCATGAATCTCTTTCTTTAATGTTGCCGCCGTTGTTAGAATCAGATCTGAATTTGCATTTGCAATCAGGCGATTGCACCAATGTATCCCAAGTCCCACAAGCCCAATAACAGCCGTTTTTGTTGATATGGTTTTTCCATACTCAGCCTTCAGGTCTTTGATTTGAGTACTGTTAGCTCTGAAGGCGTCGGGGCTCCAAACAAATAATGCGAAGGATAAATTGAAAGAGGACTTCAACTCCGCTGCTTCCAATGTCCATCCAATGACTCCAGAAGCAAACAGAACGCTCAACGTGGATACGGTCAAGGAAAGAAAGACCAGCACAGCAACCATTCGGGAGTCATACTTGTTGTCAACCATTTTTGAGTGCTCTTTGACAAAGGTACGAAGTTGAGCAATACTTCGAAGCATTTTTGCAAATTGCTTTTGTTGCATGGTGAACAAATAGGCAGAGTAAATCTTAAGACAGGTATCTGTTATCTTGTAACACATAAGTGTAAACTCTTCCAGCCCACCATCGACTATATAGGTTAAACATTTTAGCTTTGCCAGGCCCAATGTTTCCAATATGGAGACAATTGTAAATATCCAATATATTATCTGAAAAGGAAGAAATTTAAATTTTTAAAAGTATGGAGAATGGTATTGCATCAATTAATTATTTAATGTACCTACATAGTTTAAATACATAACTTTCCTCTAAATTGTTTTATGGTAATACTACATAAATGAAACGTTTTTATAGAACCATTGATTTGACCTACATAACTGCATAACAGTAGGGGTGATACGCCGTAGGCCATTACAATATGCATCGTATTTATTTTCATTACACTCTAATTGTGCTATCGTAAGCTGCAGTGTTATATGTAACGAGTAATAAGATGATTATTGTCAATTGGTGATACCTATTAATGGTAAAATTGATAGCTTCCTTTTAGTGCTAGAGCGTAATAGGATGAAAATATGTGTCTGCGTCATTACATGGAAAATGCATAAAGCATGAAGTAAAAATAATGGAATGGAATGTGTGAATAGATATGTGTTTATGCTAAAGCAAAAATGCAAAATACCTAGAATGTTTCCTCGTGAATCATGCGACACCCATTTATTACAAAGTACAAAAAGATAGAGTAAGATTCAAGAAAAGAGAACTGAAAACGATACCTAAATTATAATTAAATTATATGGAAGTTGCCGATTTAAATATGGTCATTTGTAACTATCACGTCAAGTATACTCATCACAAAACGTTACGGTTGTTAAATATGTTCTAATTGAAAAAATGGAACGTTTTCGCCATACAAATAAAAAGGTCTCATAAAATAGAAGGAGACAAAAAAGCAATTATTTCAATTAGCATTTCCATTTGCAAGCATTTGGAATAGGCAGTTCAGTAAATATTAAATAAAAGCAATGCTGCCATAAAATAAACCATTTGTGTTGCCTTTGTATTCCATTTCACATTAAAGAGTGCTACAGTGAGAGGAAATAATCATGTAGGTATGAACACGTCATGCGTGGTATCTGTTTTCATGTGAACGGTGAAACCGAAGCTTGTTTTGAACTGATACGAGCAACGCCGACAATAATGTAGAGCTTTTACGTCAATGGTAGGTATCCTAATTTACATTAGGTATTTACGTATTCTCCATATACACCATAACATTATGATAGAATTGTATTTACAATATTTTGTAATGAATATGACAGTCAAGTACGAAGAAATGATTTGACATTTATGATGACACGAATGATTTGATGTCTATCATGTGAATAGTATTACGAAAGAGTTTATTTTTTTATGTTTAGAAACTAGTTAGGGCTATTTCAAATAATTTGCTTAAACCAAAGGAAACAGATTAATGATATGTACCAGCAAATTACAGTTAAACAATAATTTGATAACTCGCATATATGCAAGCATGTTGTACATTATGGCAGATGAACATGAACAGTTATTTTATCACAATTGTGGCTTGATGTAATAATAATGAATGTACATTTGTACAGGCACGTAACACACTACACAAGCAATCTACTTTCTCTATGCCAATCATAACCATCTCGATTTATTATGAAGCGGATTGATGATAATGATAAGTAAGGCAGTGCAGCGAAAAACAAGTTCACTGCAGTTTTCAAAAAACGCACAATTAAAAATTGCATTACAACGACGATGATAATTTTGCAATTACGGCTGACGTAATGGCAAACGTAAGATTTCTTAATAAGATCGCTCAACATAGTCAATAAAAGGTTCATATTTTACATTTTGTAGTTTGAAAGCATTTTAAAAATGGATTACTAGAGTAAAGTATTCACAGTGTTCAAAATGTGGCTTATTTAATGAAAATAATGATTTTTTTGTAATTCAATCTCTCAACGTTTTATACAGATTTTTCACTAGGAAGTATATTCCCAATGAAATTTATATGCAGAGAATAAATTTTCTCTGAAGAACAAATAAAGTTGCTTTTAATATACAATGTAGATAAAATATATTTGAAGCTCATTACATCTCACTGGCTATGCTGTTACTAGGTATTATAATGCATAAAATTAAAGTGCAAGCATAGTGAAAGTTTAATGTATTTCTTCTGAATATGCAAAGTCATTGTTGTCTAAAATGCGTTACCATGCTAACACGAAACCCCTCATCAAAAGTAAAGATTTGTGCTGCAATTTAATTGAGAAAGGGATTTGAAAAATTCTAAAGTCGCATCTCTTTAATCATTACTTTTACTATGTACATATCTGATAGCTTATTCAGAGATGAGGATGCTAATTCTTTTTGAAATAGTCTTGGAATATAAAAAATCAAGAGGGGATTTTTATATGAATTGAAGTAATTATCACATCTATTCATTAAGTAAAAATTATAGTTTTTTCTAAAATAGTTAAATAAAATTTAAATACGTATATCGTCCTAGCAAATTTCAAAACTACCGAATTATTGAAATGTGCATTGTTGTTTTCAGAGGAATTAGGTACATAAGTGCACATATTCCTTTTTGACGAAAATAAAACAATCTATTAATAAATAGTAGTCCAATCCTGGATTTTATAATCTTATCAGAAAGTTTTTCATTATTAGCACGATACATATATGGATATGGCATGCAATATAGCGAACATGTAATACCAATATTCACTCCACCGACAAGTTCTACATTATGCTCAGTGCATTCTATTCACATTTTGTATTTGTTTTAGCATTAACAAGACATGATCCAGTCATAGGCAGCATGGTCATAGGTAGTTTAATGTGCTTCCTTAATACATATTTTCTATGCATTGAAATACAAACATTTTCCTTGTAGCTTTACTTTACTTGTTTGTATTATGATGGATAATAGTCTTTGTAGTTTTTTATAGCCTTAACGACACGTAAAAAATAAATTGCGACTTGGTATGGTTTCCGTCAATATTATTCTAGCAGGGAAAGTATGCACGTACATATACCCACCACAGACCATCTCCGTAATATTTTTGTTGTGTCATTTATGTAACAGCATTACAAAAAAGAATTGGAAAGTATATAAAGGACACTCACATTGATTTCAGCTTTATGCGAACAAACTAGATATAGCTACATATATTCACCTATTCATGTTATCCATAATGACCTACATCCTTTTTACATTCATTGAGCTTATACGATACTTATTTCTCCCGCCAGAGATATATAAATGATTTAGAATGATAAGTCAAATCTATCAAACAAAGAATTTTCTTATTACAATAAGACTCACTATTTATTTCCTTTATGGATATTTGTGCCACTAGAGTGACGAAATCTTTCGATACATATTTTCTTCATTATGCAATAAAAATCAGATCTCTACTACCACTCTAAAGCTGTATCAATTTACATTTACTATTACAAATTGTCAGCGTTTTTAATTAGTAAAGAAAACCACAAGTTCATCTTTATCGTGCCAAAATCTACAATGAATTCTTTTACCGTCTTCAATAAAATAATTATTATAATGAGTAATTCAAATCACCTGTAAAATGGTAAAATGAGAGATTTGCTACTTTCACTGTTTGTATATGTATGTATGTATACACTTCATTCTACTCTAATTTATTTATGACTGGGCAGGATGCTGTCTATTTGTTTTCGCATTACATACATCAACATGCTAGGATATGATAAATATTTCTCCCAGTCTATGTATTTGGTCATGATGTTCATTGTATTTAAATATCCACACATGCAACATGTATGTACATAATGCGTTTACATAAAGTCATTGGTCAATGTCGCGTTAGAATATGAATGTATGGAACAAAGGAAAAAAGTGTTCGTAATACAACGTGGTGCCAGTATGTATGTATGTATGTCATAATAACATTTTACAGCATTAATAGTCATTAATGCACTTATTGTACCTATTGTTGTGTACGATATTGGTCAATTGCAAAGTATGATCTTTCATCTAACTTTCCCATTTCTGGAAATTTCCTATTTCTAAGTTATTGTAACACTAAAATATACACTGAGATGAGCTTTCATTCACAACACGGTCATTGCTTCGTCTATTCATAGAATGTGTGTCATTACATGGCAGGTGTACACAGTTGAATACAATTGTACATAATATGAATATTGACGTATTCATACAATCGTACCTACAGGCGTGTACCCCAGTAAGCATTTCCTAATCAATATAACAAGTTTGGATTACAACCCATAGAACATGAGCGGTCATAAGATCATGTCTCATGCTTACGTTCATAAGAAGGTATGCGTCGTATAAATTGCAGGTTGGCTATTTAAACAATACCGTACTAAAAACTTTTCCAAAAATGTACAAAATGTAACCTATAATGGTAACACTGAAAAGCTGCCCGATTCCAATATTCACAATTGCAATACAAGATGCTCATGTTCCATTAATTCCAGTCAGATGCTTCTCTGGCGGTAAAATAAATTACACCGCTGAAACTTAACTCTTTGTAACAACATTATAGTCATCTTCAAATACATACATACATCTTCATAATAAGATACATAGTATGTGTGCACGGTGTACGTTGTCTGAAAATCAAAAATTAGGGGGCCGTCCATGTAAACGTCCAAAATTGGGACAGCATGGGACACCATGGGGAATTAAAATGTTTATATTTTTTTAATTTGTGGTCCCATCCAATTTTGGACATTTTGATTGACGCGCCCCCAATATTTGAATTTCTGACAACGTAGCTCATATGCATTTCCCAACTATATACATAGCAAGGAGGGGTATAGTATTCAAAAAATTAATGCTTCCTATCTTTCAGTTGTATCAGTATGTTTATGAAGATCTGTACATAATATTGCTATTTCTCAGAAAAAGAACTAATAATTTGACAGTATCTTTCTCACTTTCCCAGTATGTTCCTATGAAATGAAATAGTAGGCTAACTCCTATCTTTTCGTACGGATAAACCTTTTCACATATTCAGGGCTCTCATATAAAATACATACGTTCATGCACTGACATGCTGCAAACAAGTATTTATATATATAATTCCATGTTATATTCGAGTAAATGTAAAATGTATGCGCTGCTTTCACTGGAATACATCTTGTACATAGATTCATATTATCCCAACTACGATGTCAAATGAAGTACAACCCTTTCCCTTATGCCGACATTATGGGGTGTATCAAAAAGCCGCAAAAGCAAAAAGCCGGATTTCCAAAATGCCGGAAAATCAAAAAGCCGGACTTCCAAAAAGCC
>JAHZMV010003264.1:0-12951 GCA_027743765.1 Coecobrya sp. COE2
TTTAAAGTAAATAACAGTTTATGGGTAGGGATTGGGTCAAATGGGTGGACAAGTTCTAGTAAGTATATCGGCCTTGCTTCACTAAAATATTATTACTCATGGAGGAAAACCTCTTGTATGATTACGTACATTTGAGATATTCCAAGCAACAACGGAAAAACTGTCACGAGCCATACTAATGCGATAGGAATTTTAAGATATGATTTCCGATTGAATTCTTGTATTATATATGTAGCAATATAATTCTGTCAAAATCTATTTAAAAATGTTTTTATTACTTCAACATTGCTGATTTATTTATGTCCCTATGCCCCAGTGTAACAATGTATGTAACATATGTGCGTATATGATGTTTCTCATAATTCTTTCCATAACCCAGTTTGGTGTAATGTATAGGCAAGTATTTATGTATTTGTTAAAATGTATAATCAAATTCTGGAGATAACGTATTAACAGAATAATAAATCAGCTATAAAAATACAGATTGAAATATACCTCTGTGGCAGACGTTATGTTTAAATTAGCACATACGCGCATACATATAAGTTACATGTGTATGCATATTACGATAGGGTATGATGATATGAGTCAGGGCTCGTGAAAATGTATAAATAAACTAAGAAATAAGCGTCATATTTGACATAACTTTTAAGGTAGGTATGGCATCTTTCATTTTCGCCAACTAAGTAGTTACAAGTACATACCGAATATAAGCAAACTGCAATGGATACCAGATACAGTTGAATTGATCATATTATGGAACTCATAATTTTCAACATAATTTATTTCTTGATCACTGCAGTTAATATACTTGTGCCAATGTACGCACAGTATACTAAATGAACTGGCAAATAGCATGAACCGAATGTAAAAAATCGATAATCAATCGCCACAGAAATATTAGCTCAGCCACTAATGTACACACAAAGTGAATGGATTCTTACAACACCTACGTCCGTACTACAAGAAAGTTGATATTTATCAAAATTAGATATTTACATCCATCAGGTACTTGGTCACTGTAATTGTTGTATTCAGAATCCATTGGACCCCACTCTGAGTCTGGTACCGATTTCGAGAGTATGCTGATACTTGATGACACTCGACGCCTCAAATAGGAAACATTTCTCTTCGACCATGATGAATCTAAAATACTTAAAATATATAACAGAAATACATACAATTAGAATTACAACGCAAAAAAGTGTTTTAGATTGAAAAATAACATTTAAAAGAACAATTGAACAGACGACTGATTATTAGTAATTAATTCCCAGTATTTGCTTTGCTTTGATGCTTATCTTAACTAATATTGTTTGATTGATTGATTGTAAGTTGTCATACAACGTAAGAAAATTAAGAGTATACTATTTAAAAGCTAGATAAATCATATGCCTAATATCGAATTACTGAACGTATTACAATATAATCATGGAACTAAAATAGGGATGACAAAGGTATGTTTATCCTTATTAAAATGCATAACTTAACCATGTGGTATTCCATTTCTCTGTGAGAACGGGACCCTAGTCGTGCCCATACGGTGGATGCAGAATCTACGTTATTCAAGGGATATGGTCTTTCCAATGTAGATAACGCATTTGGCTCACATTTATGCTCCTCACGTGTTTCCTTTATATTAATCTAGTCTTGCTATTTATATCGGCATTCATTATTGTAATACATTTGTAATAATACCACAATATATTCTATATATTATAGTTCAAGGTGGGTGTTTAATTGGGTTTTCAGATATAGATAATCTGAAACTGTTCAAATGTAGTATTTTATGACTTTAGGAAAGGAAATGGAAATAGACGTTGCGATATTATTGGGTAAATGGTTTTAAACAGCCCTTTCTAATATTTACAAAACTTATTCAATATGAGACATCAGTCGGTGAAATACATAATATGACGTAATCAAAATGCACACAGTTATGCTAAGGCGTCTTTAATTTATAGTGACCACTATCACAAGGTAAGAGTAATGGTCCCAAGCAAAACATGTACAATCAAATCCTACATCTACACTTTGATCTGTGATTATTTGGTCTTAGACTTAAACGACGAAGTAAGCGATGAATATGTAATATAATTTTGAGTAGAAAAACGTTTAATTTCCCTAGCTAGCTGCTCTGGAAATTCTGGTCAGATACAAACCTCTGTTGTCTACGTATGGATATATTATTTGTAACTCACCAGAATCGACAAAATACTTGTCTTGACTACTGCAGTTATTATGCTGGTGCCAATGTACGCACTTGACACAATGACCTTCACTTCGAAGTCATAGTAACTTGGACACGGCTCGGTCAAGAAATATTCCAATAAATTGAACGAATTATTGTAAATACCACGTGGTAACGGATATACTGATTAATCCTCTGATTGGATATTATATAAATAGAATAGAAGCTACATTCATGTTTATATCGAGGAAGAACAAAACATTTTCTGAGCAAACGTATTATCCGCTGTTATCATTAATACAATGTGTGTATAAATTTAAACTCTTCACTGTATCTCCAGGTCTATGAAACTATAATCAAATAGCACATTTTTGCGTGGTTGTTCTCGTTGTTCCTGATCAACTTTCTAATTTTGTTAAGTTTCAGTACTTAAAATTTTAAAAGCGGTTTAAACAGATTTCCACCATCAATCAGATCTATGTATACAATGTTAACTTATCTCAAGTTAAGAGATATGAACATTTGTATGTGTTCATGTACGATGGAGAAAGTGCTAGTTTAATATTATTTCACGGGTAAACGGGGCTCGATACGTCGGGATATATCGGATTCAAAAATGTGAGTAGCCGAGTCAAATTTGTTGACCAGTGAATTATGGATGGTGTGATGACTTGTCAAATTTTCTTAGGGATTCAATGAGAATCTATTTCAGCATTGCCATTTCAATTTTCAGCATTTTCAGCGTTTTCAGAGCTTTCAGAGCTTTAGTTCGAATCAACAGTCGCTTCTTCTTAAGTTCAAACAACTTCTTTTCTCGCTCAATATTCAGCGTTTCTCCCAGTTTGCATTAACAGCATTTTGCGAGTCCGTATCTAGCTCACTTTCATTATCTACATATGTTAGCTCAGGACCTGCTCGTAGTTTTATTTTGACCTTGAATATAGGACAGGACCTTTGAACTTCCAATACATATTCGTCCAAAGGGAGTGCTTACTTGACAAAGCCGTTGTATGTACATAAATTTGAACATTGAGCTCGGAACCGCTATTTCATTTTGACAGTGAAGTGAAATTCCTGAAAATTTCGGGGTTTCCTGGGACCCCTTTTTGATTTTCTATTACTCGGGTTATTCATGCAATTTAGCTCTTTGTTTTATGATTGAATGCAGAAGCCTATGGTAGTTGTACTAGATTTTCCGTAGTTTTATTTTCGTTGAATATATGAGTGAGTCTTGTTAATTAAAAGAGATTCACCAATTATGGAAACATTAGATGGCAAACAATTTACGGTATGTAGTTTATCAAAAACCATCGGAGGAGTTATTCTTAATGATATTAACTCCTGGGAAAGAAGTATTAAAAGTTATTGAAAACAAAATACTTTAGAAGAAAAATTAAACGTTGTCTAAAGTTTATTGTTTAAGAATATGCTTACAATGAATTTAGATTAATTCAACATTAAGGAAAATAATTGTACCTACAAACTATACATTTAATTGTCTTCGATAACTTCTTACTTTTTTAAATGCATATATCTACATTATCTGTAGTGCATTACTCTCAAACATATTAATTACGAATCCAATTGCAAAATGTATGTAATGTAACGTACTTTTGTATCTACAGACATATTGGTAATATTCACGGATGCCGCAAAAAAGATTTGCTATTCTGTGATTATACTTTCCATGCCTTCATATTTATATTTGGCGGTAATGTGTACATCGTCAACAATGGACGAAACATTGATTCTTTAATTGATTTCAATTACCACATTGAAATATGATACGTCTCGTCCAACCACAACCCCAACGAGCGACCAACGAAATTGGCGAGCAATCCGATTATCGAAATAAAATTTCGTAAATCAGCCCATTCGACGTGTTTTTAGATGATCTCAACTTACACGCATTTCACTAGTTTTCACCCGTGTCAAATTAATATGACTTGAAATTGATAAAGGTAGAGGATTAAAAATTTACGGTAGTCTCCGCCGAACAGCTATAATGGTATAATAATATAATAAATAAAATCATTTATTTTTCCCTTTTCATTTAAACAATAATAGCAATATTATATTGCCACCAGTATTACATTCCATTTCATGTAAGACTTAGCAATTCATTCATGACACAGTGCAACCAACGCAACGGAATCCAATTTGTGTTTGGAATGTAACTGAAAATTATATTGTCCACAACAGCAAATGTTCCTGTAACATACATATCCCCAGAGGAACAATACGATTGCACTACGTCACATAAATATTTGCGGCTGCCTGCAATGATCTCTGAGTAATTGTATATTATAAATACTTTTAAGCTTTAGAATTTTTTGAAGTCTTTAAAAAATTAGTGTGATCTAACTTCCTTTATATTGTGCCCTGAATTTTTTTGAATTTGTTGTGAGTTTTGGATGAGGTAATTGCTGTGGTATTAGAAATGTACCGAATTGTTTTTCCAAATTTGGGAAGGAATTCTTTGGATGAACTACCACAAGATCTGGAATATGTTATTGCATTTGACTTACGGTGCTACCGATTATTTCTTCTATAAGTATTGTGGCGTCTAATTTGGTAATTGATAGTTTTCTTTGCATTATCGTTTTGAAAATATGCACACGCTAAATAAGATCTGACTAATAATGGTAACTAAAATATTATTAATTATAATGTGCGTACTATGAAGTACATATGCTCTTGCTCCCATCAAATGAAATGGAAAAGCCCGATTTCCTCAAGCACATTCCATTGGGTTCTGTTTTGAAAATAAATAAATCCAGGTTGGATTTCTTGTTAATATTGCACCATCAAAGTGATTGAAATTGTAAATATTTTATTTTGTATTGTTACAAGACTTTTATCAAGTCCAGATTTGCCATGTTAGTACAATAGAATAGTTTCTGCGGAATATCTAAACTTCATAGAATAAATGTACTTGTTACTGTCACAAAAATCGTATCAAAAATATTTTCATTTGAGAACACTTTTATTAGAGGTGATGTGTAAAATGAGTCCATTCATATCAAAAGACCTAATGAGGTTTTCCTAACATGGTCTGTTTCTGATCATAATGAGAACGATTTTCGTTTTATGTTTCCGGTAATAATCTTATCCATACTCACTAAAATGCCATGGAAATATTCTGGTAATCTGCTAGTGAAAATGAAAAGGAAATTTAATAAAAACATGAATATATGTTTGCCAAAAATTAAAATAATTATTTTGCGTAGACGATCAAATATCATAAGATGGCAAATTTGGTTTCACATTGATATGCACGACTGCTCTATTTATTTAAGCTCGAATCCAAATACTCGTATTTGTGTTATCAGAGCAGTGGTAAAGTTTAAATTATTGCATGCCCATCATCGGGCAACTGTATATCTGATTTGGATGGTCCATATCATTATCATTAACATGGTACATTTGTAAAGATTAGTAATACTATCTCGTTGGTGGATATATAGCGGAAAAATAATATTTACTTCAACATAGCCCATCCGGCTGTACCTAACGCATACATCGAACCCTAACTTCAATATGGTGGCGGTTCTATTCAAAATTTACTTCAGTAATGGTAAATATTTCTTTATTCATGCTAAGTAAATTTGCTCATAATGTAAAATTACAACGATATTTAATTATATGCGTTGAAATATCGCTTATGTATACAAATATATGAATGTGTCGAAATTCTTATGTGTTAAAGATATTTTGTAAGTCACCATTGCCAGGTAAGCGTGGTTCAGCTCAATCCAAGATATACTATTTTTGGTCGAAAATAATCTAGCAGGAAAAAGACAAAATACCATGTTATAGAAATTGAACATCCAAGCCGTGTACTTTCCTTTAAATTTTCCTTGAAATGTTTGATATATGATAAAATAGTTACATCAACGATTTGGAAATTGTATCTTCAATGCAAAAATAAACAAACCAATATGAGTTGATCATTTTGATAGTTATGTCCCTATAATATGTATTTAAAACGATTTAGAGTAATGTTATGATATTCCAATAAGAAATGTAATATTTGCTGACCTTACATCTTATGTCCCCCCATGGTGCATTTTACACATTCCATTAGTAATTGTACTGGGAAGTTAGCAGAATTTATCTCAGGTTATCTTTTCAGCATTCAAAATTATTTTTTAATACTTACTTACTTTATTTTAATCTTAATGGAATTTTGAATTTTATTGGTGATTATGAGACATTACGAACACGTATATCTACGACGAGAACGTGCACCTGTTATCACTGTTTTGCAGCACTATTAGTTGGAATCTATAATTATGAGCAACATTTACTCCAATGAATTATTATAAAACATCTTCCATTTATCTATTTCGTCTATCTTTATTATCAATGTGAGGTTATTACATGTACATTCTACCGAAATTATTCAAGCGTACATTAAATTGTCTGGATAAGATGGGATATATTGCTATTACGTAGCATATGATTCACAGTTTCATTTTTCTTATATATCTATAGCAGTACATGTGCATGAATGTATACGTCATTATTATATTTACTGTGTGTATAACTGTCAATCTTTGGCTTTGTGTACAAAATTCTGTCACGAAAATAATGGTAACAAAGGTATAGTACCGTTATCAAATAGAACCTACACGTCGTGCAAACGTTTCCATAAGAGATGGAAATTTTAAAAGTCCATCATAATTGTTACTTATGTTGCTTTTATTTTAAAAGCATGCATTTGAATACATTATATTACCGTGATATTAAATGGCTGATTATTGCCTGATCACAAAATACAGTTTTTGTCAGTTCATAAATATCGAAAAGGATTGAAACCAATTATTCATACATTACTACTCGCAATTTATCAACAAGAGAATGTATTCTGGCTTCGTATGTTTTCCAAAAGTTGACTTTTTTTGCTACAAATACAACCAAGGAAAAATGTTTACAAGCAGAAATAGAAAGCGTTATTCTAAATTGAATAGATGCGCCTGGTACGACGTCATATGTGGTGGATACATTCGATTCAAACGATGATTAATTCCAAGGTCTGTATATTGTTCAAGTTTCTGGAATACATCCATTATGTTTGGCGTGAGAACTATGGGGTGAATAGATTTTTTCTTTTTGGTACACATTTATACAGCTAGCCAATTTTTTGCAGTTGTCCTTTCCTTTCACAGATTTTTACCGTCTTTTGTGAGTTTTCAAATGATTTCTCAATCCTATAAAAGTAAATCTAGTGCTTTGCTTCCCACCGTGACAGATTTTGCATCGAAATTTTGAGTGAGATGAACGTCCCTAGTTTGGAAGATATTCCAAACGTTGTTTTAATTGTAAGTAGCTGTCATTGTTTCCAATGATGGATAATGAAAAACCAATTGGATTAAAATAAATTATTTTGCGAATAAGTGCATGCTATATTTTATCAAATAATTTTGGTAACCCCAATCTAAACGCTCTACAATATTCTAGAAGTGTACACCTATGTATAGAGGTATGTGTATTGATGTTAAGTTGATGACGGTAAATACGCACTATCAAAAATGCAGATGTCTTTAAGTTATTTTGTTTCATGAGCTGTCTAATTGATAGGAAGGTATGAAATTTATTGTTGTAAGTATAACGCATGCTTACGTCCAAGCGTAATAACAAACCACCAGGCTAATTGTAAGTTATAAGAGCAACCCCAAGTAATATTTCAACAGAATTAATATATGATTTATAATTTTTTTCGCATTTTTGTGTCTTAAACAGTCATACTTTTGGCAGAATTTAAAACTGTCTTAAAAATGCAGTCGAAAGATTGTTCAAACATTAAATTCTAGATCCTACCAATTCTAGATAGTTAAAATTTGGATGTTAGGTGATATAATATAAGCACTTTTTAAGTTCAGTGCAGTTCAAAATTGTAACTGGCTAATACAACTATTGAACAACAGCAATGGTAGCAAAGGTATTTCCACCGTTGTTGAACAAAAAATTGTTCCAGTTTATTAGAACCAGAGTGAAATTTGAAACGTCATCCTATATATGTTATGAGGAAGCAAAACACCCGAGCGTTCACTTATTTTTGCAACCGAAAAAAATTTAGGCAGAGTATTTTCGCATAATATAAATGATTATAATGATACGTTGTGATAATCAAATTTAAGCAACTTTTCTATTTTCTCATTTGTACCAGAATCATTAAAATTTTAAAAATAATGCTTTATTAATTCTGTTAAATGGAAATATTTATGATAACTACATATATATCCTTTTTTCAAAATGATATGTCTAATATAGTTTTCAGTTTTGTGACTTGATTATGCTTCTTGCATTCATGCCTTGTTCGAAATCGAATTAAGCGATCTTCAAATACAAATACACTTCCCTTGTCTTCGTTAGAAGGTACTGACTTAACAGTTAGTCGAAGTTAATGAATTTTCCAGGCATTCGAATTCTTAGGAGCTTTTATATTACATTTACACTGACAATTCCACAGAAATCTTTCAAATTATAAGTGACAATGCAACGCGCTGTCCTGTCATTGTATTCCTTTGTTAAAATAGTCGGGTTTAGGCAGTTACGCAAGGACATTGCAGCTATGTATATTTTGTTGCTCAGTGGGAATATTGTCTAGTGGATGAACAACTTCAAATATATCTAACTTGGTTTAACCGAAATCATTCATTACCGTTTGTATGTGAAAGATTGATTTAATGCAATGAGGTGATCAAGAAATATGAGCATAATCATTGCAATGTAAGTAATGTCTATGTCTAATGAAAAAATATAATTGCCTATACTTGATGGCTCGTGCGAACTTTGCATACTTCCTGCTAAGAATTATGCCAGCAATTGAAATTCGAACTGTCGTACTATACATACATGCTATGGGGATATAAAAACCCTGTGTCCTCACTCACTTCCACAACTCAAAGAAATGTAGAGAGAGCATTTCCGTGTAATATAAATGATAGTGAAATGTTAATGTTATATCATATCACATGGTAAACATGACTTCACAATTAAAAATGTAGCACGTACATGTCATAACTACAAGTAGTGAATGAAAAAATCTTTTATAGAGAAATCTATAATCTGATATATTCTTTATTTACCATCTCCAGTCGTAATAACTGGCAAACATGTAGAATGTAACAGGTTTCCCTATTTATCACAAATCTTACTGGAAATTCCTTAACCGGTTCCTCACTGCATTTAATATACTTGAGGTCCATATACATCTCACACCTATGCAGGGACTCCATCTGGGAATCCGTTGCATTTCCATATGTCACAAATACATCACCTGCCAATCAGCAATAGTAACAATTGTTTGCCCAGGCATGAGGAAACCTTGTAACCAATTTATTTTATTATCATTCCCAATCATATGAAAAATATATTACTTAAGAATGAAGCGTGCAATTATTAACATAATATATCATTCATAATGATATAAATGAACACCTGGTAACTTAAAATTAATCCTTAAAATTTCTTTAAATTATTATTAATGAATATATGCATCCATATTTTATGGATTTAAGAAGAAGTATTATGTTCTTTTAGCTCATGTCTTCCACCGTACGGTGCAGTATAAACTATTTATTACTGGGAAACTTTAATTTTTGAGTCTGAGCTTGTTTTTGAAACTTATATGATGTACAGACTGTATTTCATTATTATTGTAGTAAATATCAAGTGAGATGGTTAACCGCTAATTTGCTTAGAGACATTCCGAGAAATATCTTGACCATGTAGGACAGTTGATTACTTATGGCCGTAAAATTAATAAAATAACAATGGAAACCACATTATGGTTTTCTATAAAATTATATACATGCCTACCTAAGGTGTGGCTGATTTGCCGTAAATACTCTGTGCGTTCGGCAGTTTAATAACCAATTTAAACAGATACATGTTCAACACTAATAATATAAAATTTTTGGAGCAGGGCTCTAGTGCATAATTATATATTAAGTATTAGTAATAATCAAATGACAAAAGATATACAGCAGTTGTATAAAATCATGCGGTGCTTGCGGCTTACGTGAATGCTCTTGATTGTGGAAAGACTAATGTTTTGGAGGAATAATCAATGAGTAATTTAGAATAATAATAGACGATTTCCGGTTATTAATCTCCATTTGGATAAGAATAACAACAATTTGTATTTAAGTATTTGACGGGTACAATGAAGTAATTCTTGAATGAACGAATCAGATTTTTTATATCTAACTAGCAATCAGTATCCTTAATTTGCGCTATGTCACATTTCGATCTGCAATAAAGCAATTGGTGAATAAACATTTGCAAATGGTGATATTCTACCTGCCTATTAATTTGCTATCTGTTTAAATAATATGACCAATGCGAGTCTTCTCAATTATATTTACACTATTTACGATCAAATATATAAGCCTGATATGTTTGCATGCAAATGGGGAAAAGTGTAGAAAATTAACGATTCAAAAAGGCGTTTTAAAAAGTAGTACTTCGCCGAAGTCAGATGGTGATTTAACTTTATTGACACTAAAAACATCTATTACAATATTTTTAGGTATTAATTTGTGTCACAGCATGAAAGTATTCGACAGAATGGTAAAATGTGAATTGGATTCTATGTGGCAAGTTACTGCTATATGTACAAAAATGAAGGTAATTAGCGTTATGCCCCTCCTCATCCCAATGTTTCTACGAGAGTCAGACTATAGATTTCAGATCCAACAACGCTCTCCCTAACTCGCTGAATACTTCATTCAACGTCCATTTCTGGCTTGTTAGGATCATATTTCCATTTACATCAAAGTTATGTGTCAAACTTGTTCAACATTAGGTTAATCTATATTGACGTCTTTGATTCTTATGAAAATGTATTCATTAAGAATGGAACATTCAAATAAAAAGTTTGCTGAATTTTATGTTTTGTAACTAAAATCTACCACTTACAAAGATGTCCGGCAAAATACATTATTCATGTATCCAAATTAGTCCTAAAATATCTTCGCTTGCGTAAGTCAATATTAAGCACAATAGTCGAAAGTAGGTTTCAGCACGGTTACCTTAGAGCGTCTGGAAGACTAAAGTACAGTTGTTCGTGCTGTTTGTGTAGCTATTGGCTATAAAATTCTTTTGGACAAAATTGACATTTCAACAAAACACCATGACAAATACAATTAGTATTTTAGTGTTTTTTTAAATCCCATTACTTAATATAACTTTTAGGGCATTTGTCACATTTGTAAATGAATGCTGCGCCATTTGTATTGGAATCATTACTTATGAGGGATTGCTTTAACATAGAATGAAATATCACATATTTTAGAATGAATATGAACAAATGAGTCTTCCAATCTATCGATTTTCTATAACACTAATAAAATATATTGCAAGTAAAAATTTGTTCGGGTTTCTACACAGTGGGATTTGAGGCTTGGCCAAGTTAAATCTAGTTTGGATTGATGTGCAAAAGAGTTTAAATCCTAGTAATATCGTACAAATAGTACAATCTGATTATTTTAGCCTTTGTCTCTATGTATGTATTAGACGAACATCTTTTAAGATGCAAAGTCTGTCATAACCATAATTATTTGGACAAAAGAAATATCGGCCGTCAAGCACGTATTCTAAAAACTGCCCTTCAATTTCTTGGTCAATTATAAATGTATATTTTGACCAAGACGGTGGCTTCGCATACGTTGTTTATTTTTGCTAGCACCATTGCTTCAAAAATGACAATAAATGAAATAAATGAAAATAAATTTGAAAAAGTCCACAATTGATTGCGATAGTAGTTTTTATTGCTGTTCCGCTTGATATGTGTAAACGAGAGCATTGCGCAGCGTTATGCCCTTATGACTTTGATTTTGGGGACAACCCGTGTTGTCGTCCCAAACCTCATCTATATTTCCCGTAATAAGTAACTCGAAAATATTGTCGAAACATAATCCACTGAAAAAAGTTTAGTTTCTTATCAGCATACTCAAATAGCATAAAAGGATATTAGATTGCTTGACACCAAGCTATTTGCGTCCCCGAGCCATATTTTATGAAACACATTGTTTGGTGTAATCTCTGCACGGCCGTTAGGCCGTATATGTTTCAATATATCCCTTGTAATGTTATCAGACAATATCATCTTCTCTAATACAAACTCTGTTCAAAAGTTGTAGTTCCCACACGGATCGTGGTGACACAATACAACATAGAAATTTTCTTGTTCGTCATTAATAATGACTAATTATCTAGTCATTGAGTTGGAAGTAGACTTTTGTAATCTTTATAATCCGCGGGTTTGCGCTTTACAAATTTTAGCCGCACAAGAAAATTTACTTTTTCGATGATGATTAATCGTATTATATTGCAAAAAAATGTGTTCAGGAGAAAACTGAGTAATTTATATCACACAAACACAAACAAAAAAGGAAGAATAACCATGCCGCACAGCTTTGGCGGTTGGTGGTAAAGGTGGAGAATGAGTACGCTTTCTTTTTGTGTATTTTTCATATACTTATTTTTATGAATGAAGACAGCGGAAATTAAAATTTTAGTGTCTCATTCCTTAATGCTTTTACATGAGACATTCCATTATAAAGTCTTCCGCCATTTTGACCTATTCCGTAAAATTATAAAAAGACATTAGACATTTGTTGAAACCGTCAGCAAATTATTTATAAATGTATGTATGTAGATAACTTTGTCCATAAAATTATTTGTAATTATGCGGGGAAGATGAGACTGCGCTGAAATTGATTCTGTGAACGCCTTTTACTACGTTTCTG
>JAHZMV010003265.1:0-10979 GCA_027743765.1 Coecobrya sp. COE2
CCATGCAAAAGATAGCTCAGTTGAGGAAATGCTGCCAGAACACTTTGAATATCCTTACTGTCCTCCACCATCGAGTCCAGAATCATTTCCCACAACTGGAAACAAAATACACATTAAACAGATTACCTGCTTGACCTTTTTAAACTTTATTAAGTGAATGGAAACAAGTAGTTTGTCTTTAACTTTAAATCGATCGAAAGCTTACCTCTGCAGGGAAGATGTCCAGGCATATTTGTGATCTGTTTTCTTCTGGTTGATGCTCCATCCATAACAGTTTTAATTATCTTCGTTTATTAGGGTTTTCACTGTGTTGACCTAGGACTTGCTGTCGAATTCCTAGTGAAGCCAAGACTACATGCTATAATGTATGCATAAATCCCAAAATGGTTTGTTTTGTTGTAAGTAAGAAACCTAAGTAAGAATGTAGCATGTGGCTTCCAACTCGTTAATATTTCCAGGTTAACCTTTGTGAAAATAGAATAGAAGGATGTATGTATGTTCACAGCTACAATTTTTGTATCTGTATCTCTCCTGTGCTGAAAAAATATATCACCTACTTACCTACCTAGTATAAGTGCAGCGGTTAGCAGATCAATCTGCATTCATGCGATTGCATTTTATGTTTACGTGACCCAGAGATAGCGAGCATTAGTTTCTTTGTTGGTCATTTCTTGAATGCATCCTCAAGCAATTATTTATTAGGAAAACTGAGATTACATGGGCGCGCGGGTAACATTTTCCCAGCGATTGTTCAATCGTGAATTATGCCGTAGTTATAGGTCACCATGAAAACCCGTCCTGTAAAAATATGCTTGTGTCGGTAAACCATGGTACGTGATGTGAGCGGTAACTATGATTAATTAGTTAACTGGTTCATTAATATAATTATTTTGCTATATTTTCGATTTTATATATTTATGGAAACACAAAATGTTCCACAGAACCAAAATAATCAGTATATTGCGTATGCTCTACGAATACAGCTGAAAAGTTATAAAGAAAAATCGATCACTACAATTATGTAGGCCGATGATAATATGCTGCCAAACAATTGCTTGTGCTACCTTTTTCATTCATTAGAAAACAAAAGCCATGCTTTATGCATGCAGTTAAATTTGACAACAGTATCAGATTTAACATTACACGTAAGGGTCTTATAACACCTCAACATTCAGTCTGCAGTAGCTGGATTACGATAAATGACATTTCGACATTCTGAAAAGGAAATATTTCGTATCTTTTTGTAGAAATTAAGACAGAGAAGCAGCTATTAATACAGATATGTATTCTTTTTGGGTCAGAACAATGATGCAGACACTATCAATGTTTCAAGGCCTTGTCAGGGTACGACAAGTACATAAAAGTGGAAACTGGATGGATTATTGAAGACGACTAATTCAGGATACCTCACATACCTAAAGAGGATTAGGATGTAAACGTGGAATTCCAAAAATATTAAACTGAAAATATTCCATCCCAAAATACGGTGTACCTTAAAATGTAAAAATATTAGCTTACCGAGCACTGGCACGTACGCTTTCTTTTTCTCATAAGAAGCCCATGAGCATAGCTAGATGTATTTATGTGTCATATGATATTGCAATATTAATAGTTGGCTGCTCCTAGAGTAGCTTTGAGTGTCTATTACTACATAATAATTTTTGAGGCGGAAGGCTCGACACCATCCACTAGAAGCTTCTGTTCAAGTTTATTCGAAATAAATTCCTCAGAAATTAGTTTTGTTGAGATTTATTATTTTATAATGAGAGGTTCCAGGAAAAGTTGTAAACAACCGCGCTCATATTCCCACCGGAGCGAAGGGAATGAGAACCTGAATAAGCGAAGAAAATCAAATCGGTTAATGATGGAGAACAAACCAGAAGAAAGAAAACTGAAAACTTGCATTGCCATATTCCCTGAAGAGGTAAAATTTTAAAATACAAATAGAATATTGGTTTATAAAGAATTAGTAAAGTTTAAAAAACAAAGGCAGTAATTATTTTATTGTGTATTTGATTTTGCTTGAAGCTGTGGGAAATGATTCTGGACACGATGGAGGACAGCCAGGATATTCAAAGTGTTCTTGGAGCATTTCCAGAACTAAGTTGTCTACTTCATGGGAAAAAAGCAACTTGGTATATCGACCGGGTAAGAAAACCATTTTCCGGTTTTCAAAGTTTCACATTTTATTGAAAATACACTCTTTTAAAATTCGCTAACGTGAAAGTAACTTACAAACACTTTTTTCTAATAGGTATTTCCACACCTGTACAAGCATGCATACATGTATTGCCTTATCGACCCTTTCTTAGACTTACGCCGCGTGTCCAACCGGTGGTGTAATGTCGTTGACAAATTTTTAAAAAACCAACCTTCACGGCATCCCTACAATCACAACGGAATTAATCGACGCAATATTCCATACGGACAATTCAACTATGTGGGGGAAGGGACTCATTTTCAATTGCTCACCTTGGATCGGACAGAAACTATCCAAAAATGTTACAAGGAAATGATGACTCATACACGAAACCCATTCATTCTTGAAAGTGTGTGTATTTCCAATGAAATGTATGAGATTCCACATAAACCATTTCTGGAAGCTTGTTTAGCATTCTTGCAGAAATATGGTCACTACCTTTCCAGTCTTGAATTCACAATCAAATTTGAAGGTCAACGACTCAAATTTGTTGAAGTGAAACGATTACTCCAGAAATGTTTTGAGTGCATTTCATTCACCAGAAATCTTAGATTTCTGGAGATGAAATTAATACTAGGGGAAAATAGATACCACATAACTGACGATTTTTTTACTCCTGAATATGCCAATAAGATTCCCGAATTGCCAAATCTGGAAACTTTAATTGTTGAAAATCCTGACTACCATGAATACGACTCTATTACAAATGCTTTCGCAGATGCGAGTTGGATTACTAGTTTGAAACGATTAGAAGTCCCTCTGCACACAAACATGTTTCGTAACAATAAAACTTTTCCAAATCTGTGTGAATTGTCACTAGATGTTCATGGGGACGATCATTTGGAACTTGATAGGTTGGAGTTTCTGACCAAAGAAAGTTTTCCACTTTTAAGAAAGCTCGTACTTTGCTCAGACGCCGACACATATATATATGTTTGTATGAGTACAATATTCAGGGTGCTTGCTAGATTAGAAATTGAAGAAATGTTGCTATTAGGAGATTGTACAATTAAAAAGGAGAAAAAACGTAAACTGTTACCTATTTCGAGCATAAAATATTTGAAAATTGGTGATGGTGTGCATCATGACTTTGAGTTTTTGAAAATGTTGCCATCGCTGGAACACCTTGAACTCGATATTAAGGGTTCGATAGATTACAAAGAGGATATAAAAAGAATGAGACGGAGCTACCAAAAGGACAATAGTATAAGTTCACAATTGCGGAAGTATTTGTACGAACCAGTTGTTCCAGAAGGTGTAAATATTTGGGATTCTTTGCCAACACTCAAAATCCTCACGGTAGAAGAATATGGTAGTCTTCGAAAATATGCAAGAGAGTGTGGAAATAAATTATTTAAGGTTGATGATGAAGATTAATACTGACTGTGAGATAATGATCAGATTGAAAGAATGATGATGGCGTGGGTGTAATTTTTTTTGTGAGAAATGTTATGTTTGATTACTTGAAGACGTAGATTCAAATGAATTATATGATTTGTTGTTTGAATGCTACATTAATTTACCATATTAAGTTGTACATAAGTTAGTGTAATATTAGATTTTTGTTACTTCCACAATTATTTCATATGATTTGATCAAAAACAATTTAAAAAAAAATTAAATGTTTTACGCAAATTGAAATAATATATTTCTCTAATAATTATAAAAATTTACGTATTTATCTTTGTGTCAAATCGTGTCCTATTCTCTGTTATATTTATCACAATTTATTATTTGAGGAATTTGACGAATCTCTGATTTTTTTGTTAATTCTTATATTGAGCGACATTGAATTAGCCATCACGAATATAGATATATTTTCCTTGAAGAATGCAGTGTTATTGATTTCATAAATGTTGTATATATAAAAATTATAAATGAATTTTTATTTGTATGATTTCGTCTCATTTTACCCCAATCATGTCACAAATTTGTAAAGAAATGTTTTTTGGTTTATTAAATGGTTATTGCTGTGGACAATGATATAAATTTCAAGTCATTGATATAGTTTCAAAACATTTATTTGAGGATATAATACCATTGTCGATAATAATATCAATGAAAACATAATTTAGTAAATATGCTATGTTATATAAGTTATGCTTAAAATGAAATTTTATCCAAGCAAAATTTCGTTTTGCGGGAAACGTCTGACACACTTTTTTAATATTTTACTATATTTATCCTCCGATGGGCAATCTTGCTGTTGTAAATTTGTCAGGAAACCTGCGGCAGCACCAAATCCCTAAAAAATAAAATAATAGTATCAAGCAATATGATCCGAAGGAATTTAATTTTTTTTCTAATTTGTACTAACCTGATTAACAATTGCACACTCTCCACGAGCTTGTCTGTCAATCCAATCATCATTATTGTAATCACAAGTTGGGAGACAAGTCAACGAATTACTGCTTTGGGCATACACATCTTTTGTTTCCAGCGCCACAACTTTCCCAACTGGACACGGCCCTTGTTCACCTAAGTTGTAGCAAACACTTTTATTCCGCTTGTCATACACCTGTGCCATTGGACCACTACTGGAATGGCAACGCTGATAAATATTATTATCTTCTTGATCAAATCCCAACTGGCTTAATAAACAGTCACAAGCACAAACTCCACACATGCATCCAGGCTTTACAAGCAAAACCTGTCCTGAAGGACAGGGTCCCTGATAACCAGCAAGAAAGCAACGGCAATCTCCTTTTGGAAATGATGACGATTTTAATTTATAATGAATCCATGGATATCCATCAATTGACTTGGGGCACCCTGGGGCACTTGTAAGCTGATTGTGATTATTGCTTTCGTTATAACCGTAGTCCAATGGAACGCCACGGGGATCCCAAATTAAATTCAAGTCAGTCACAACCCTTTCTGGTAAATCATAAGGCATTTTTGCAATGCCTGCAAAGGACGGAACCAAGCTCATAACACAAATTAGTAAACTATAAAACAACATTTTTTTGCCCGTCTTATTCCTCAAAAAATATTCTTGAAAATGAAATAAATTATTCTCAAATAGTGAAGTTTAGCCAACTCACACATAGCGGCAAGTAAAAAATAAAACTGTTGTAAATGCTTCTCATTTTGAGATTACACACCAAAAAGACAGTCCGTCATTTCGAGTGGATGCGACCATGTAGATATTAAGCCACTTTAGAAATGCAGTCATGATGCAAGAGGAGAGCGAAAAGTACAGTGAGAATGCAATAACGGGATAACAATTTTCATATTAATGCAAAGAATTAGTGAGTATGACGATCACTAGTTTACAGTAATCACCAAAAAACGTGACTTTGTTGGTCTTGAAAAAGCGACAGGTGCTTCTAGCTCAATTAGCCTACTCAAACTAGTGACAAAATCCGTTAAAACAACAATTTGTACTATGTATACGTTTTCGTTGTTTGCGCTCTGTTAAGAAAGTAATAATGATGAGGCAAATGATGACACTTGCAAAGGCATGAACGAACGTGCTAAAGATTCATTCTTATATTTCGTCACATTTTCTTCAAGATAACGCAAAATACTCATGGCGACTTGTAGCACGTTGCTTTTAGTGACTCCACAAATACTAGTATTTATATAATAATTGAATCGCAAGTTCTAAAAAATGTTAAAATGTATGCAGCAGACATTTTTTCAAATTTTAATAAAGCCATAATTTACGTCACGAGAAATATGAGACACTCTATTAAAGGCTTTTATCATGAATCATAAATCTGCACGTTTTTATGTAGTGAAGTTCTACAGTGTTATTCGCAACGTCATGTGTAGTAGAGATGGGTAATTTCAGGGTTAATATCTTTCAATTGCAGAAATAATATTCTCATGCAGAGGAATGCGTGGAGTAAGCTGCTAAGAGTTTGTGCATTTAGAAAAGTTGCTTCATAATGCAGTGCTTTTGGCTCAAGAATTCAATGTTATGCTTGGCTGTTGTGAAGAAGACAGCACACCTACTAAAATTCCCACGATATAAAAACGACAGCAATGGTCTGCTAAACAGTGCCATTATGACTGCAGCAGCAATAAAAATTATACATTTTATATGGGAGTTCTGTGTTGTATATGCAGGTATGTACATTTTATTTCAAAAGAGTTAACTTATAGTTTACGAAATACAATTAAACCAATTGAATTCAATTGTCGCATACGTCAAGCAAATCGTGAGCTAATTGGATTCTATTAATGCAGGTGATGGCCTATGGAATCATAACATTTTAATCAGTTTTGCTTTAATAAGGATTCACCTGACATCGCTCCGCTGAAAGCGTTTTACCTCAATACAGACAATTAAATGCATGTAGATATGTGTGATACCTAAAATAATAATTATTACGAATGCTGATTTATCCAATTATAATGTCTTTCCTAGGATGTCGTTTTACACACTGTTTTAAGGTTTTGCTAAATTTCTCTTTTGCTGGACAATCCCGAGGATGCAAATGGTTCAAGAATCCTGCAACTGAGAACTGTGCCTAAAATTGGAAGAAATGTCAACTCCGGCTTAAAAAATATTATTTGACAGTTGTTAACATTTGAACAAAGCGGTAATAAAAATACATACTTGGGTTTCTAATGTGCACTTCCCCTCTACCTGATTCTTATACCATTCCAAATCAGTTACGTCACAACGTGGTAGGCAGGTTAAGGAGTCGCTGCTAGTTGCAAAATAATCTGTTTTTTCAAGTGCCAATAACATTCCATCAGGACAAGGACCTTGCTCATTTAATTTGTAACAAACCGATTTGTTCAGTGAGTCGTAAATTTGTCTTTCAGGGCCACTAATGGAATTACAAACCCTGTATCTCTGATCACTTTCCTTTTCTAAATTTAAGTTAAGGAGACAGTCACAAGCACATACTCCACACATGCATCCTGATTTTAGAAGTAAAACCTGGCCTACAGGGCACGGTCCCCGTGTACCGGCAAGGTAACAACGACAGTCTCCTATTGAGTTTCGTAATGAAGATGGGGCAAACTGATAATAAATCCATGGATATCCGTCAATAGACTTGGGACAGCCTGGAGCACTCACAACGTCATTCTCAGTTTTACTTTCATTATACCGAAAATCCAGAGGAACTCCAATTGGACTCATTATTACTTCCAAATCAGTGACAACTCGCTCCTCAAAACTATATTGAGCTTTGGCTGCTGTGCCAAGCCTACAAGTCACACAAACAAAACAAACCACCAAACTCAATTTCCACATCTTCGCTTTTCAATATCACCTTTCGAAATGAATTAATTCTTTCCTTTAAAGATCTCATGTTTGTCATCTCATCTGTTTTTATATTTGTGTATGATGTAAGTATGACGACACGCGATGTAAAAATTTATACAAATAAACAGTACTAAGTAGACATATCACATATCTCGTTTTGATGACTCTTCAGTATTGATTTCGCAACTTTATTTCACTGAGCAAATGCATATGTAAACAAAATAGGTTTTCCCAAATTCCCTTCCGGAATATGAATCCGCATGGAAAGCATTTGATGAAAATGGAATTTTAATTGTTGTATGCCTAAGTAAATAAATCAGCGATTAAATACCTAACCTTGCGTTCAGTTTTTGTCAGACCTTAAATAAAGAAAGATATAAAAGGCAATTTAAGGATTATTTAAGGTGAAACGTGCTTCCGGTATTAGAAAAAGTCTTGAGGTATAATAATAAGCTTAGAAATGATGACTGGCAACTTTCAAGTCCAGTTGGTAGCTTAGCATCATTCTCGTTTTGCGCATATATTTGTAAAAAAAATCCATTCTATATGAACATATTTGATAGGATTATGTGGTAGTTTCTCTCATGTCATAGATGAATGTCTAAATAGTCAATAGTGCAGCATATTATCAACACTTGACATTGATACGTATGTAGTCTGAATAATCATGAATGAAAACTTATACAATAGTGCTAATGTGATGTGATTGGGTAATGCATTGTGTGGATGAAATGGTATTCCATATGTTATTATATCTATCTCGAGAGCAAAGAGAAGAAGCAGCAGAACTAAGAAAATATCCCATTATGCAAAAACTTATAGGACACTACGCTGTTTGTGGGGAAAATAGGCTTTCTGGAAGAATTAATGATTTTTGTTCCCGTGCTTTGTTGACATGGCAACCAAAGTAATATTAGTCTTATAATATTTTATTCAATAATTTTGAAGTGTCCAATGCTAATGAATTGTGATGGATTAATTTTAATACTTTGACAAGCACACTGAACATTGTTTAGAGCTAAATGGCAATGTTAACGGTACATGAATTTTAGTAATACAGTTACCATGGCATAAGACACAATATATATCTAACTTGAGTGTATCTGTATGTGTACGCATGCACTGCTCTGTGTCGAAACTACGTAAAATTGATAAATTTATTGCGCGATGACCAGTAGAAAAAGTGACGTGTTGAATGTTGTACATGCATAAGTACAGACTGCAATTATGCATGGGATAGTTTCAACCTCGATAATGATTCCCTGTTTATTGAATTAGGAGACATATATATTTTAATAAATACATACATTAGATTTGTCTCATGCACATTAATAAGCCAAACCTTAACTACTGTTTGTATTTATGTGATGGTCAGTACTAAAAAAACTTTTCTACCCCATTTACTTTATTATACATGCATGTCTCTGGTCGCATTGTTTTTAAGTCGTTGGGATTGCTTTACATGGGCATTTCATCATGCAACACAAATGACCCAAAAACAATGGATGGATTTTTGTTGTAATCCTGTGTATAAGTTTTTATATGAGTATGGAAATGTACCATACTTACAAGTCAGGTTCTTGTTAGTGTAATTTTTAAGACATTAGTGTACTTTCCTGTTTTTCTTGCATATTACGCATACTCAATTTGTAATAACATTGCATGAATGAAAGGATTCGACAGGCGTTTATCCACAAGACCTTTTACAGGTTTAAAGGTTTTTCAACCAAAATTGTATTATTTTTTAATATTCCTATGTATGTTATATGCAGAAGCAGACACAAGAATAGTTACACATTCATGTTAGCTACTCTCATAATGTTTTGTATATAGTACTTCAATTGAAATAAAGAGTTTTAATGTTATTGCATTTAAGGACTAAAATTTGCTACATTCCATGTGAGTTACTACTTATCAATCCAGTTAAACATTTAAATATTTTGATCAAATACGTTTAAGTCCTTGCAAGGATATGTAGTATTAACTTAACTTTATGATGAAACATGTAATTGAAATAAATTTTCTTTTTTGTGTGAAATATACCTACCAACCAAGTTTTGTGTAAATTTAAAATGAGATTTAACCAAGTATATTTTTGTCAAAGTTGGATTAACATTTTTCGAACATTCTAATTGGTGCCGTTTATAGTAAACCAAAAAAGTAATGGTTGGTGGAAACCAAAATTAATTCATGATATTCAGTATGGGTAGGATTAAACTAATTGGAGTTTCGGATTATTAGCCGGTGAACAAGGTGCAGCATGTTTCTAATAATTAAATATTTGTTATGGGAAAACCGGTAGTCCATTTCCTGAAAAGTTCTACAAATATTGTACTTATACTTCTGAAATTTATTCAATTAGGTGAAGGGTTAGGGTATAGCAGAGGTGGTCAATAACTTATAAAATTTTTTCAAGATTTTTTTGACAATTAACCCCAATATATTATTGCACCAATCGACGTAGTTTGTTATTCTGAGCCACTTTTATGCAGTACAATTTTTCGATTTGACCTTTCGTTAAGGAGTTATTGACCACCTCTGCTATACCCCAACCAGGTGAAGTAATATCAAATGGCTAAAATTATAATTTTGGTTTTTTATTGTTCAGTTATTCATTTCAGACAATTGTGACTGTTGGATAATACACGTGACCATTAAGCTAATATAAGTAATTCTGTACTAAATTCAGGAAACTCCACTATGTTTTCTAGCAAATTCTCATGTATATTTTGTGCTGAAGTGAAATCCAGCAAAAACCCCCTAGATGAGCATATACTCTCCCACATTCGCGAAAAACCTTTTCTTTGTGAGACCTGCAAAAGCTGGTACCAAACCGCGGAAAATCTTAAAGAACATATAAAAATACACCAAGAAGATAGAATAAAGTCCAACCTTTGTTCCATATGTAATAAAGGATTTTTCACGCGTAAAGAAGTAAACAATCACTCAAGAAGAGTGCATTCAAAAGCAAAACCGTTTACATGTGGAATTTGTGGGAACGGATTTAAAGCTCGTTCCAGCCTTACTATACATGTTAGATCAGTTCATGATAAGGAAAAGAATCGACTTACCGTTGCGAAACCTGTAATAAACTCTTCAATACAAAATCAGAGCTACTT
The DNA here is from genome assembly GCA_027743765.1 of Coecobrya sp. COE2. Classification (NCBI taxonomy): domain Eukaryota; kingdom Metazoa; phylum Arthropoda; class Collembola; order Entomobryomorpha; family Entomobryidae; genus Coecobrya; species Coecobrya sp. COE2. Next base: position 10,547 of record JAHZMV010003265.1, read on the forward strand.
CAACACGCGGGAACTCACTCGACAGTTAGAAATCATGAGTGTCACATTTGCGGAAAGAAATTTAAATCGAAGGTCCAACGCAACGCACATTTAGCGTGCCACACTGAAATTCGTCGTCACAAATGTAATATGTGCGATTGGGCGTTCAAGACTGCTTATCATCTAAAGCGACACCTGCAATCTCACAACGCAGAGCGGAAAAGTAGATGTGAAATTTGTACAAAATCATTTAAAAGCAGTAGTGGATTACGAAGCCATATGAAGTATGTCCATAAGATCGGTGAAACATGTTCTTATAGCTGCATTTTCTGCGCCAGAGAATTCATGTGTAGAGGAAGTCTTCACAAACATATTATTGTACACCTTGGCGAACAACCTTATGAGTGTAAAATTTGTAAAAAGACTTTTGCAGAGTCCAGTAATCTGAGAATTC
>JAHZMV010003266.1:0-11119 GCA_027743765.1 Coecobrya sp. COE2
TACCCTTGTAAGCTCACACATCAAATAAATCATACGTTTACTCATGTATTCAATAGAGTTTACTCCGTTCAAAAATAAACAAAAAAGTTGAAATTTACTTGGCAAATGAATCGGCACATCCAAAAATGAACAAAGGGGACTTGTACTGAAAATACTAAAGAAAGTGAACAAAAAAGCCGAACCGACAGAGCTATCCACAGAATCAGACTTTTGCATGCATGCATACCTATATGCACATGGTGGCTACCTAAGTATGAACTGGGAAATGAAATCTCTTTGTTTATTGTACTGTCTTAGTGTAAGCGATGAAGCTAACAAAAATCCTGAACACATTGCATCTGTTGTAATGACAACTACATACTTAAAGTGTCATTTCAAAATAATAAGTGCCATACGCTAACCCTTCTCATCTAGAACAATAAATAAAGGAAGTAAAACCTTGTTTACGTAGAACGTGTATTTTTTATGTATTTTTCAATTGCGTTCACATCTGGTCGTCCAGAAATATTTGAGTCTTGTGAGTTGTGAGTGTTTTACTTTTTGCAATAAGGTGTTGCCTGACTCAAGCTCATTCCATTTCTAAATTTCTTTGAGCGCACTTGATTCATGTTGTATTCTCGGTGAGATTGTGCTCAGTGAAAGTTTTTATAAATGGCGATCTAGCAGCCTCTGTAAATCTACACTTTTTACTTTAAAAATTCTGAATGTGGTAAACGTGAATCAAGCTGGTGAAAGATTGATGAGGATTTTCTCAAAGTCATAATGCAAAGTAACTGGGTGGTTAACAGATCTTGTTGCACCTATATTTCTGTCTACTACTACTTAATGTATCAATTTTAGGATGAAAATATTTGTGAATTACACGACTTCACTTTGAAACCCTATATTATCAATTAACTTAATTAACTAAATGTGCACACAACGCCAATCAAGTGATTCTTGGTTACAAAGAAAACAATAATGTGAGAAAAGAGGCAGATTTCAGACCAGCCAGTTTTACAGCCAACAAATATTCATATGGGAGAATATTGACATAAACAAGAAATCAGAAGCGAAAATACGTGCAAAAAATGTGATGAGTTTAGAAATCATTATTGCTAACTATCCTAGTGCGAAAACCTGGACAGAAGAAAAACAAAATTAAAAAATTCAGCTCCACCAACAACTTATTTTCTCAGGAAGAAAAAACAAAAATGCAGACCTTGCCTTGAAGAATGAATGGGAATTGGGTTTCTGCTGCTATCCACTAGGTAATCACTTTCACATTAATGTTATTATATAAAATTATTATTGTAATTATGAAGTCAATAGATCTCTAGTTAAGGTATGACTTGTGCTGCTGCGCTATTAATATTATTATATATGAATTTAAAGCAATTTATTTTTTAGCTTCCATTAACATTGTGTGTAGTTGTTTTACAACTAGTAGCATAATATTTGTCATAGAAAGTAATTCTTTTACGTATAGGTCTTTCAAATTGAAAGTAAAATATACATTAACACCTGATCACAGATCACCCGTTATATTTGTGAAAATTAAGGGAAAATGGTCATTGTTTTTAATTGATTATTTTATCCACTGAAATCTCCAAAGTAGCTTATTCTACATACTTCTGTTTTACCGGTTTATTTAGCTGTTTAATTAAAAAGTTAAATATTTCTGCTTTGTAAATATGTTTTAAATTAGATGACGGTTAGTTATTTAATACCAACAAAATTTATTTCTGAATATGACCATCGCTTTATTGTAAACCCTTTACTCAATAAAAAATTAAAGAGTGTCCCTCCGTTTTTCAGGCTCAAAACCGTAACCGCTACTATAAACAGAAATTTTCTCTCTCTCAAATTGTGAATTGAGTTACGAATTAGCCATGTATCGATCGAAATAAATAAAGTCCTCATTTAATTTTCACGTTTGTACATGTTTTAACTTTCTAATTTGGAAGCAAATACTTCAGTGGGTATGTTGTTATTCTGTTTTAAATCTGAATATTTTTGATAATTCAGCTGGCATGTATCGTTTGTGTTTGAACATTTAAATATTTTATTAGCCATACAACAATAAGAATGCACCAGAAGCTTTTGTTCATCACATTGTTTCCAAAATTTAAATTCAGAAAAAGTTTGTGTTCCAATTTGCAATTAATCAAAAGCCAGATGGTAATATATTTGGTCTACTTAATTGCTCTTAATTTTTATACAGATTTTCATGAAAGCCCAAATTACAAACGATTGAACCCAAGGATTTGGATCCTGCTTACAGGAACCTGATAGTGTAATTTTTACAAATTTATTGGTTAGTACTATTTAATCTAAAAAACTCGAATATATAATTTTATATGAATTATATGCTTTTTTCAGATTGAATAATTGAATAATACACAGAGGATTGTGAGAAAGATGTTACATACCATTGGCTGTTACTCCTGAAGTGATGAAATATATTTTGAGTCATACACTGTAGTCGGATATAAATGTACTATAAGCAAATACAATATAAAAAACTTCATTCGTTTCATACGTATAAAACACTCTATAACAGCTAATTCGTTCTCTCATTCTCTTTCAGGGAAAGCATTTGCGACTTTGGATGGACCCGTTCGTGCTACATATGTACCTACATACCGTATGCCAAGCCAACGACTATCGGAAGCGATTTGTAAATAAAAATTGATAATACACTTGACTGATTTTTAAGTTGCGTGTGACTCCATTTGCATTTTGTACAAACTTGAGGGCAAAACGCTAGTGTAGCACAGGGAAGGCATCCTGTAATTAGGCAAGAATGCATTTTATTAAAAATATCTAGTTATTAGATGGTTATTATTGTATTAACCGATTTTACTTTAGATTTAATTACCATTTACGGAAATGACTATAGCTAGAATGGCCGAAACTGACTGTACTTTTTTCTTGTACACAAAAATATGTGTAAATTGAAACATCTCCATCATTTGTATTATTGAAATCTTTCAGTCAGTGAGTAAAATCCTAAAAAAAAGTTATCCGCTCAACTTCAAAGAAATCAACTTCAATTTGTTCCAAATGTTAAAAAATATAATTTGGTCATTTTAGACCTTCTCAAAAGATTTTGCTTTTGTCGTCATCGATTGTCTAGAATGTCCCTTATTGCTTAGTCGTAAACTTGATCATGGATCTTTGGTTGAAAGGATTTTCTTTCCTGAAATATCTTTTGTTAGACCTACATTATTTCTTATTTTTATGAGTTGAATACCCAACGAAATGGGCAAAGGCGTTTGATGAGTCTTTTGGTCATTAAGTATTACGTAGTTTTAAAATTGCACCTTGAGATCTGGGATTAATGTTTAGTTAATTTACTAATTTAGTACATGCCAGCCACAATTAGAAGTGTGTTTACGAATAATAGATCAAGCTAAATATTTTCGAATTCTCACAAAGTATTCTAGTAGGCAATTTTGGCACATGTAAGTGATTATGTGTCTGTTGCCTTTCCCTGTAACGCCTACCAGCTACTTATAAAAAATTTACACTGTGTACAAATTCGCCTGAATTGTGGGATGTACATATTTTGTACGAACGTAGAGATGTACAAGTATTTTGACATGGAAGGTGGATGGAACAGAATTCAAGATGGTGTATTTTTAATTTTTCAAGCGGATGTTGCAAATAAACCACATCTGAATACTAAAATTAGAGCACAGTGCGTACTATATAATCGGTCTGCGAGAACGCGAGGCCACCCATGCTAACAAGTTCCCATCAAACTTTGTCAGTATGAGCACCAGCAGAATGTTATTACTGTGATAAGTCTGCTCTGTATTTGCTATTTTTTCAATGTAACCCCTATGAGTAAAAAGAAATAAGTTATTGTATGTTAAGCGTTCGATGCTAAACTATAACCCCAAATTTCCACAACTCAAAAACCAATAATAAAAATACACAGTAAGTAAATCTAGTATACATTCTGATGTAAACCAAATTCATCCAAAGAGATTTCGGATTTTTGAAATTGAGGACTCTTTATATTATGGATTTATTAGCTTTTGGTTATATGAATTTGTTAGCTTTTGGGCTTAGGTGGGAATTTTTAGTTCAACGGTTGTTTTTATCTTCGTACTAGTTAAATTAGATGATGATATAGCAAAACCTATACAATCTCTATTGAAATGCAATTTTATGTTTAATGGTATGAAATAAATAATATTTGCCGCTGTCTGAGCCAGTCATACATCATAATAACGGGCTTACAAGTAGAGGTTAAATGAATCCCAGTTTACATCAGGTGTCAACTGATGTGTTCGCGAGCGATTTAAAATAACCAGTTATGAGAATAGAATGTACTTACTCTCAGCTACAGTGTNCTTACTCTCAGCTACAGTGTTACCATGGAATTCATAAAATGTGTGTTATTTCCATAAAACACTTGCAAGCAACATTCAACTTGTAAAAGTTTGTAGATACATGTGGTTATTGGGAACAACCCGCCAGTTACTAACCTGCTCTTCCTTAAATACGATGCTACAAGACTTTGTGACATATGGCCTAGACATAATTGGAGAAAATCCATAAAACATAAGGTTTGCAAATTGCATTATCATTTATAGTTATCCAAATGATGTAGCATTCATGAAACAAGTTTACTACATGGTAATTAAGTGCCACAGAAATTGTTAAACTTGCTTAAATTATTTTCCAGTCATAAGGACTGTTAAAATTGAATTAGATAGGTAAAACCTAGGAATAGGTAAGCGATTTTTTTGCATATTAGTGTAACAGTTAACAATTAAATTGATATAATATTATATAGTACATTATGTTGACTTAGTATGCAGATATAGGAATAATAATAAATATCACGTTGGAAGTCAATGTTTCAAATTGAACACTACATCTCAATTTTTTATTATAAGATAAGATGAAGGTTTAGTTCGAAATTACATGCATACATTCTGTAATAAATGCATGCAACTGTTATTATATACCGGGGTGTCTGTCTTTGACAAAACAGTAGATTGCATCTATTTGCCAATAATATTCAGCAATAATTCCTGTAACTCCCGCTACCGGACACATTCATAATATTGACATTTTTCTGAGTGCTTATTTATATCAATGATTAGTATTTTAAAACCTCTCGCACTAATATGAATGGCTCTCTAGAAGGAGGTTCACATTTAGAAGGAATTTGTGATGTAAGATTGTTTAAGAGATTAAAGCAAACTATTCTACATTAAACGCTATGGTATTGCGTGATAATGTTATAGTTATTAGTGTAATGCAGCATCGTTACTGGTACCAACGGTGCTGTCGTGACATGTCGCAAGAGTGTATTTTTGATTGATAGTGGTTGAATATGGTGTAACCATAGTCCAATAGCCTGGGTTGGTGACAAAATTAGCCAGCAAGCAAAGCTCAAGGATAATTAGTACCTTACGCAAACGTTTCGCAGCCCTAAAAAGGAATTTTAATATCACATTCGCCGGGACCGTTCCTGTTATTTCATGAATATTCACATTATATCCTGCATCATAATTCCGCCGTATACTATTTAATAATGTTCTCGAGGCGGGGGAAAGAAAGGTGAAGTAAGAAGCTTGGGGAACATTCCGGATTCTGCTGTAATGAAATCATGTTTTACTACAATGTTATAGACATCAGAAAGTCAGAAGGTTATTTTATTAATAACTCCTATAAAATCGCTGTTTGAAACATCCTTTAATCTATGCATAAAATCAGTAGCGCCTGTAGTTCATCCCTTCCATGGGTAAACGTATTGCGAACACAGTCTGTCCACAACTTCGCGTTTTTCTGCCTTGGTTGTATACAGAATTAAAAGGAATACACTTCAATAATCCCATAGTAAAGAAACAAAAAATTGTTAATCTGAATCAAGTAATATCTCAAGCAAGCACCACATACATAATACGTGATATTCTAGAGTTAACAAATATTTACGTTTTCGAATGTGACACATGCTTCAATTCAAATATAAATAGATTAGTCAACGTTAAAGAATTGAACCGAATTGGATAATCTATTAAACGAAAACGTATTTTTAAAACTCAAATGTATTTATTTGCTTTTTTCAAAACATTATTCCATGATTAAATGCTTTTGAATGTTTCGTATCATGGAGTTTATACGTTTGAATTACGGGTTTTTGATTCAAAGATTTTAAAGGATCCTAGGAGGCGGCAATGTATTGCTTTGCAAAAATACACTTGAATCTAAGATATAAATTTCTTTTTATATTATTGTCATTCATGATAACAAAATTATTAATCCGTTTAAGGCAACTTATTTGTACATTTCACATGGGTAGATGATAATCATCAAGTTGGTCAAAGTAGTTAGAAACGTAAAGAAGACATACTTAAGATGTAACACTGTCTTCTATTCCATTCTGGAACTTAAGGATAGATCCACGAAGAAGATACACATTAGTAATTCAGTTGAATAAAGACAAATTGAATATCTCATTATAAAGTAGTCACAGAAGCGTTTAGGTTCGCATATCAAACATTAACAAACTATACAATACGATATTGAATTTAGCAACTGTCAGCGATTTTCTATAAACAAATTTGTCATTGTCCATAATTCCAAAACAGCAAGAGGGAACATTTGAATGTGCAACTTATTAAAACCGAAAGGCTTAATGCTGTAGGACTAACTAGCTGTTAAAAATGATATTTTGGTGAAAAGGGCTCAATTCAATTTTATCCTAAATGGTCTATTTAAAGTATGCGAATATTTTTTGTGAACAAAGTTTGTGTAAATGATGTATAGATATATGCGGACAGGTTCTTGTGACGTGCTACGTCGACCGGCCAATATACTACATTTGATAGATAGTGGCACTCCAATATTTAAACATTGAAATATTGCGTATTTGATGATAGGAAGCAAATTATATTTGCCACTTTCCATTACAACACTTGGCTACTAAATACCATAAAGAAACTTGTGGATACTCACGGAGACTAGTTTATGAGCTTAAAATAGCATAATATGGTTATGAAGATAAAATGTACTTATTTTCATCTGATTGGTTTTCTTGAAAAGCTTTATATCATTAAATAAAGCCTGACTGCTCGGCTTTGGGGTACTGCATAAATTAAAGATACATCAACCCGACAACTTAGTTTCTCAATCGACAGGGTTTTCGGTTGCTGTCCATAATCTTACATTTCAAAGTTTTGGCGTATTTGTTAGCCGATGTCTATAAATCACATTGGTACACTAGTAAGCTAAATGCATCGTCACACAATTCACGATTTTTCTGCTCGTCCTTATGAACCGACGCCTATGACGTAAACATTCTTTTTCACCAGTAAACAAAAACATCGCGGTATATTAATTGTATATTTTCCATATTAACAAACCGGTTTTGCCCAGTTTCCTCGTATGCCTTTTTTCTTTCCAGCCACAACATTCTTGGCGCCTCATCTAACTGGTCACTGGCAGCATACTTACTGTCACACCGGTTTGGCATCTAAATTCTGAACTAAGATACCAATATCCTCCAACTATGAAATCCTTCGATAATTCCGGTCAACCAGGCCATCAAATACGTCCTCTCAACGCTATACCTAATCAGAATTGAACCAGAAACGCGTAGCAATCGAAACATGAAAAACCAAAACAAGTATGAGTAATGTTAGATCAACATGTTAGATTTATTAATCGAACATATATAGACTTTGGATTACAAAATTTCAAATCAATATGCATTGCAAAAAGCAAATGTTATCAGGGGGAATTAATTTCAAAATTTATAAAATTAAAATGATTCAATGTCCAAGTATGGCCCTGTGTAAATCTCCACTCGCATATTGTCGTATTTAGAAAACATAATGATTAAGTCGATTGTAGTTTGAGGTTATTGACATTCCCATACTTGTTGCTTCTAAATTCTTAACTAACAGAATCCTATGCCTCAAGTTCTGAAATAATTATATTCTTCCGGTAAATATGTCCACCAAACCTCTGGCAGTCTCAGGTTGCTCACCAATTCTAACCCTTTCATCAAATTAGTTTCAACTAAATGCAGGACATTGAAAATTAACCTCACACATGACTTGTTATCTTTTCTCAAAGTTTCCATGTTCCTTGTAGGGGTTTATGAACGTAGTTCCGCTGTCTGGTCAAAGTCAAAGAAGGACGATTTGTGCAATTACTGCAGATGCAACCAGAGTGAAAGTCGTCTTCATATATTGAATGATATATCTTGCAGTAAGATTTGAAATGTAACTGTAATACATCATTAGCTCAGACAAGTTGGTTGTATCTTTCGAAATGCAGTACACTATAAAATCACTTCTAGAAATGTTTTTATGATATGTACAATCGGTCAACAATTATATTTATTATTTACCAGTTTTCTTATGCGATATGGTCGACGAGATGATCTTCTTCCATGGTAGTTGCATCTGTCCGATTGCAAACTTTTTGGCTGCGTGTCTAATCGAACACATTAGTCTTGAATCCACAGATTTTAAATCGTCACAAGACTTTTCAGGAGTAAAACTCCTGTTTAAGGAAGTTTAAAATGGTGAAAAGAATGTAAGTAAATAATATGTTTGTTTCTTCATAAAACTGCATAAAAACGAAATATGATAATTTTTATGAGGATACGAGTTGTCTTCACCTGTACGTTTAAGACTCCTCCCTATGCTACATTAGTAAAAATAGGCATGGAATATTTCCCTTAGTTTGAGGCGGTTACCATGTAGTTCGTAATAATTTACCAATACGCTTCAACTTGTTCTATCGATAGTCTCAATGGTGTTATAAAATTATCGTAAAATATATATTTATGGCGATTTAATATACAATAATAAAGTGATGAGGATACCATGTACGTATAGTCATCTAAATCTGGTAATCTGTCATGAGCGTTATTATATCCATTGATCAATGTTATTTTGTAGCTATGAATTCTGGAAAACCAACGCCGGGGAAAGTAAATAATATTAAGATTTCCCTGACAGAGCGTAGTTTTACTAATCCTTACTATTGTAAGACCTTCTGACTTACTGATTTATTAAGGTTTTTCGTTTTCATATTGTTCGCCTTTTTACATTCACACTTGATAGATCAACATAAACTAATTTAAGTATAAATATAGAAATATAATGTGAACAAACGTTTATTTAGAAGCCAAATTAAGCAGAACATTTTTCAAATTTACCTTGGAAGCTGTGGGTGTCATGAATTGTTATAATGATCTATGGATGATATCTACAAATATAGCGAAAGAAATGTTCTGTGAACTTGTATTTTGAACTAGATGGAAATTCAATTTTGCACAGTAAATCCTATTACAATATTGGCCTTTACGCTTTTGATTGCCATCTTAATGGCATTTAATTTGGTAATGTATCCAATAAGCCTGAAGATGCTGTTGAGGTTTAATTTTGTACACCGTTTAAACATATATCAATTCCACTAAGGAAGGCGCGTTTCTGGTGTGGTCAAAAGAATCCAGTACTCGAGTAATTTAAGTGGGTACTGAATTGATTCTGTGGTTATTCTTTTGCATCCATAATTGCAATAGCAACGCACCATCGTACACATATATATTACAATAATCATTGCACAGGAACTGGCTGAACTTCACATCTTTGCCTGAGTTAGTTACCACAGTGATTGTTAAGCAGCAAAAACTTTGTGTAGTAATAACCAACACAGTAATTATAAAATTATACTAGCAGTTAGCGTTTAAAATTCAATTGTGAGAATGTAATCACCGCACAACGCAAAAATTGTTGTCAATTGTTAGATGAGATGGATTTGTGTAAAAGAAATCAGATTTATTTTGTGGCCCTGCAACAGATTTATAAATGAAATTGTTATGAGATATAATATACTGAATTAAAATTATAGTAATGATCGAATAAATGAGCAGTTAATATTGACAAATCCAGATTTTATTATTTGGACTTATTTAAATTTAATTTTAGCATCAATCATAGCATTGTGATATAGAAAAGCCAATCAAATTTGGGCAGCCAGAAATATAGACGTATATGAGATGAATTTGATCGGATGACCTTTAATTGTGTGATGTGCGTCATACGCCATTGTCTCTTCCTATGACTATAATAAACTACATAATAAATTTACTTATGGTATTTATGACTTTTGGCATTTTATCAATAAAGCAATACGTGTCTCGTAACTATTGACATAATGTATCGTCACTGACGAGTCTGCTGTGTTCTGTGAAATATCATTAAGTAATACACGTCCTCAAAATAATTTACTTGTCACGAACCATCCTCAATATTTTAATGGAAGATATGAGGACACTGTATATATTTAAAATCAACCGTTTTGGTCACCTATTACTGGTTTGGTTACTATTTGGTGAGAATGAGTAATATTTCAGAAGCACGTATAAACACCCGAACAAAGGACTAATTTATTATTTGATGTGAATAGCGGTAACAATGGCAGATAATAAAGGAGAAACTGACTGTCAAACGTGTCCAATTGACGGAAACCAATGCCCAGAGGGTGAGATGTGGTCTGAGACCTTGAAGAAATGCATCAAGAAATATTCTGGCGGCGGTGGCATTGGTAAATAAAATTAAACCATATGAAATAATATGTTGAAATCTACACTTAATATTGGCTCGAAAATTACTTCAAACTATTCTGACCAAACTGAATAAAGGATTACTTACTTAATACTGCGTCACTCGAAAATTCTCATGAAATTGATATTCAAACAGTAAACTACATTCACATTTTAAGACCATGTCTTATTTTGTACGTGGAAATTCTTGAAAATGTCCCTGCGACGCAATTTTCAAAGTATCCCTACTGACCTAAATTATCCCCACCTTTTTCAAAAAATCCCTGGTGGCCATGCTGTCCGAAATTTCCAAAATATCCCTACTTTTTCCAAAAAAATCCCTTCCTTTTCAAGAAAATCCCTACTCGTCACGCTGACGGAAATTTCCAAAATATTCCTACTTGTTTCTGAAAATGTTTCTACTGGAAAGCCTGAAATCGCTGCGTCGCGTAAGAATTTCCTTGTACGTATTATTGTAAGACAAGGTGACAATATATATTCAGTTTATTATTAACAAAACATTAGAGATAGGATAGGATGAGTGGATATTAACTT
>JAHZMV010003267.1:0-26679 GCA_027743765.1 Coecobrya sp. COE2
AGATATTAATCATGGATAAAAAGATTTCATGTTTTCAAGAAACGAAGTCGAAAGGTGGTGTAGCTGTATTTTGAAATACTCTAGATTCCCGGCGATTTCGACGGGATACATGTCTAGTATACCTATATATTTACTACATTGTTGAGAGAGATCGAAGAGAATTATGAAACAGTCAGATTTGCTTCAAATGTAAAGCATGCTCAAACAATTGGGCAGAGAAGAAGGAAAGCTTTATAAGAAGTAGGCTTTATGAAAAAAAACGAGCGGATTCTTTTCCTCACTTGCTAGTTATCTGTCGTATTTAACAACATAATGTAAACTCATTCCACCATATATCTACCCGTTGCTCTCCTCCGTTACTATTGAAGATACTGCAACCGCTCTCTGGTCTGCCGATGATAACTTTAACTGTTGTACCTGCTCCTCTATAAAAGAATAAGTGTGTATGTGTGTAGGCAGGGAGGTAGTATTACATTGTTTTCAGTTTGGAGTAACATGTGTGTGTGTACCTGTACCTTAAATTGGATATTCTATCTATCCACATGTATACTTACCTGGATAATAAATCTCCTTGGTATTCATCAAGGTATTGCTTTCAGAACCTCTCTTTAACATTTGAGCAGGCAACCACACACAACAGCGCGCAACAACGGTGATGGAAAACTTTAAGCCGTTCAGAGAGAGAGAAACAGTGAGTAATACCGGGACAATGATGATGATGATGCGAAGTAAGCAACTTTCTTCCAGAGAGTGTGCATGCATGCCAGTTTTTTGTAATAACATGACGAGTGTGAATCCTGTGTTAAGATTATAGTACATAGGTGTATTATTATTTCTGAATAGAGGTTAGTCAGAAAGCATGGGATTTGTGTGTGCAAGTCCGGACTCTCTATTTATTATACATTTAATAATAGTACTGATGATGCTGCTGCTCGTAACATGCCAGGCTGAATAACGAACCTGAAATGAGTAAAAAAATATATATAAGAATACAATGCAGATGCATGCACGTCGCGTAAGAGGAGCCTCCTATTCTTTAGTTTTTTTATATACTTGTTGTAAATGTGTGTGCTTGGTTATTATTATTATTCTAGCCAAGTGAAACGTACCTGCACATTTCTTGTTCTTGTTCTTCATCTTTATGGCAGTTCAAGGACCAAAATCTCCTTCACGAGTTTCCAACAGAGTCTTGGCTTTGCACCCTGCTGATCCCTTTTCCATTTTGATACAAGGCACAATATCTAAAAAAGACTTTAGAGAATCAACTTCCAAGTGCACAATTTTCTTGATAATATCGTTACCATTGTATTTACTATCTTGTCTCCCCGTTAAATAGCTTATAAAGAACTTCTGTGTGTGTAGGAAAAGAGGATGGTTTTTTCCTTTATGGTTGGTTGTCTCAAAAGATGTACACATTCAATGCGTTTATATGCGAATGAGTTTTTTTTCCAACAACGCCGCTCCTACTTTCAGTCTGAAAAGTATACATATTATGCGCATGTTGTTGATGATCCTTAAAGTTGATTTTTTTGTGTCAAAAAGTAACGAACATCAAATATAATTTATTTTATTTATTCAAACCAAGTACATTGATCCATATAAGTTTCAATCCAAACTCTACAAACAGATTTGAAATGCAAACTTGACGGTGCAAAAAAAGTCGTCAAATCATTACGTTCTATGAACTTTTGATCTTATTTGTAAATTGTAGCAAAACTAATACATGCCTGGTTATGAAATTATTTGGACATGATGCAACGACTACACAATCATCAGCGTTCTCATCATATAGTAATCTATATCGTCATTACCATGTTTTCACTTTCTTCTTTTACTCTTCGCTGCTGCTGCTGCTGTTGTGTCATTTTAGAAGAATAGAAGATGTGGATGGGCTGCGGTTTCGAGATTATATGATGAAGCAGAAATTGATGTTACTAGATAGAAGTTGGTGATAAAAGTCAAAGATTAACTTTGATCCATCATCTTCACTGCATATAACTTATAGTTGCACAGTAGTTCATTGGTTATATTAGGTAGCCAACATATGAAAATGCTGGAGTTATACATCTTCTAATAACAAGCGTCATGTTAAATCCCTGTGTGGTATCCGAAATGGAAAGCCTTTTTTTGTACAGCCCAACTATCGAAAAGGACATTTGGCAGGGAAAATATTTATTTTTGCTTTGTTACTCCTGCTTGATGATGTTACTGATGACGATCCATCATCTTCAAGTAGACGAACTAGTTGTAGGAGAAGTAAATAAAGGATCGGTGTGTGTGTACTTTGGTAGAAAACAAGGATCTGTTGAACATGACCAATCAAGTCCCTCCCTGGAAGCAGCTACATGTTGCATTTCATATCCCGCTGATTGTTTGTCTGCAGCGTGCGTGGTTCAGAATGATGACAATCGAGATTTTAAGATGATTTGCAGATTTAATTTACCTCGCTTGTTACACGTTACTCTAAAACCCTCCTCTAACTACTGTTACTGTATACATAAAAATAAAATGCTGTGGACTCTGTCTCTACTTTTAAGTGTCTCAACTTGCACCTTTACAGACTAGTTTATTTTGAAAAAAGGTTTGAAATAAAAATAATTAAAGTTGTTACAGGACTGATTTTTGGAGAAATCATCGTATATAGGCATTAAAAACTGAGGCACATGTTGCAGTGCAGTTTTACTGGTTTTATTTTAAACAGATGCAAAAGTATATAATCCTTTTTGATATGTCTACTCTCATTTCAAGTGTCGCAGACGGATAGATTTTTATTTTTACTAGCCCACTTATTTATACATTCATGTTAATTTGTAAGCAGAAACTTAAAAAAATGTGTGGAACAAGTCCTTTTTCTGCAAACCTACAATAACATTGTCTGTCTGAGTTGTGTTTTGCATTTTTTCATGATCGGCCTGCATCTCTTCTAATCTAAAAATGCCTGAAATTTCTAATATTAAAATACCTACCAACTATATTTGTAATAAACACTGATAATCTATTCAGATTGAAAAAAAATGATGCGGCACAATTTCACTAACAAATGTTTAGGCGTATGGCACGTTGTTGTGGAATATGGGAACATTATGCGTTAATATAGTAAATTTAAGAACGTGGCAAGTGGGGCACTGTCACGATTTCCGCATCAAAATCGAGTTATAACGGTGATTATCATATCAAAATTGACGAACATTATTATTCGCTTTCTTTTTCAGATTTATTCAGAAAAAAATATATATTGTCTGCTTATAAGGGCAGTATAAGCTTTACCGACAAGTTTAATTTTTAAAAAGTATTTCCTTGTAGACTCCTCATGGTTACTTCATACCTGATTATTTTTCACGTTGTGCGAACTAGTTAAGAGAAGGGAAAACTTTGCACATTTATTATATGGAGCACAGAAAATGCGGTTGAACGCTTAATTTTTAAAGTGAAAGAAGATCGAAAGGACCCATTTCAAACTGTTCATCTTCTGCAATTTTATACTATTAAAAGTAACGGCAGTATTAATATTTATTGCTTCTAATTACTACTTACATCTGTTATTAATAACCATCTAATGGAATTTATTGTCTTGGGGTCATTAGTCATTTGCATATGTAATTTGCAAGTGTCCCCGTCCCCAGTAAATATTTACCATGAGGATAAAGTCAATGATTTTTTAAAGATAAAAAAGCTCTCCGAATGGACACGAGAAACCATTCATTATTTCCGTGAAGCCTGAATGAGTTAGTGTCGGCGCAGCAGGCATTTTGAAAAAAAAATCTTTAGCAAAAGGGACAACGAATGTGCTTACATTTTAGCCAGTGAAGTTATTACAGTAATAATATAACAACGGTTTTGTACAGCGAACTGAAGTGAAAAAAAAATCTTCCTGTCTCTTCGCCTTCTCCTGCGAAATATGTTGTCCCTGTCGCACACAAAAAATATACATAATATTGAAAAACGTGATATGAAACAATCAAATGCATACATGATGACATTTTAATCTCTTTGTTAATGTTTAAAACTTGTTTCGCAAGATTCCTTTGACATTCGTACATAAGCATGAATATGCCAATTTGTAAATTTTGATTTGTACTGTCCTCACTACTCTGAACACAGGTGTACAATTGCTGATAGCTTTATGTAGTAGTATGCAATCGAATATTTAAGGTATGTAGGATTGAATGCACGACAATATATATATATATAGGTGTATGATATGATGATGACTTTGAAACTAAAAGAACATAAAACTCGCTACAGTATACATGATGTTAGCATTCGCTGTTAGTAGGTATCTTATCTAAAAGCAGTAAATATTCCATTACATTATCGATAACTTTATTTTTATGAATCAGGTATCCTCGAAACAAGCATGCCATGACTATATGATCAACTTTTTATGGCGTTTTATGCATTATTGTCAACTTTGCCACTACTTGTTTCAAAAATTAGCAGAATTGATGAATTAAATGTTTTCGTTAGACTTCAAAATGAGTCACAATGTTATGGCAGGACGGATTGTCTCTTGGGGAGACTCTCCTCTGACTTATTCGCAAGGAAACTGTAGACTATTTGTAGGCGAGACTTGTCTACTGACTCTTGGTATAATGAGAGCAACTTCACTCCCAGAGAGGATGGAGTCAAAGTCATTAAAATTTTTTGGAGTTTATGACATGATGATGAGAAGTAAGATATTCCCTTTTTATATTTACTACGCTTTGCGTACTTAGTGTTTCATTATCACTCGTTTTGTTCATATAAGACAGTACTACTGGTTGGTATGCAAACCAAAAAAAGAACTCTCTGATGATAGTTGTCCGATGCAGGTGTAAAAGGGTTAAATGTTGGCTGTTAAACCCACACGATTTCGGTGCGTTTATCAGGTTTCTTAAAATATTCTTTATTATTCGTTTGAATCCTTATCATGGATTTTCACGTTTGATAAGACTAGATAAGTGTTTTGTGGAAGTGACTTGTGAGCCCCTACATATAATGCTTTAAATTATAATTCCACGATGGTTCATAACTTGAGCTTATGTTGATTATAAGCGCAAATGAGAAATAATTTTGGGGCGAACATTTTTTTAACGAAAATAGGGGCTAAAACCAGGATGAACTGATTGAGCTAAACATATTTCCCTATTGTTGTACCTTTCCGTTCTAACATTTAAAGTTGTACATAATAAGAACATAATAGACACAGCATTGAGCTTCGTTTTAAATGGTACTTTATCCACTTATTTGTCGGTGTAGTGGAGGCAGTGTGTTGGTCATAGCAGACTTTGTATGTGAAGGGAGACGAGTCATGGTTATCAAAAAGATGTGATATGTGAATGACGGGTATAAACTCTTCAAGTGACGGCTTTCCGGTTCATGAATTTTGAAATCCTTAGACTATCTCCTGCACTCCATGAGCCTATCCAAAAAAATTTTAAATGAGCAAAGACCGAGAATAAGGTTTCTGACTATGTAGACGAAGAAGAAGGAAAATAGTTCCTCGTCAGGTTTTGTTAGGTTGGTACACCCAGATTTTGGACCCCTGATGTGCACAAGTATTGAATTTTTTAGTTTATCTTTTCCACTTAATACTCAATCTTTTAATACCACCAAAAACCATTTCATAGTAAAAAGGTACATGATATATACACATATTATATGTATGTATTTTATATACATATGCACATACGTGTAGCGGTATGCATTATGTCACCCTTGCTTGTTCATTTTGTGGTGAACCAAACAAACCAAAGTAGCAGAAAACCAGGTTGGTGTTGAATGTTGCTGTTGTTAACAACAAACCAAGAAAAAACCATCATTCGTAAAAAGGAGAGTCTTTTCATTGGTGGCAATTGAATAGCATTTCATATGCATATTACCAACATCGTCATCGTCAACAACAGCGAACCTCTTTCGCTTTCTCGTAACGACCCACACGGTTAAAAAGTTGAGATAAGATGCGCACTGATATTCAATGCTCATTCCCAACTAACAATACAAATCAACAAAATGATCAGAAATCAGGAGCGATATTTTTGTTTCAATCTTTGATGAAGAATATTGAGTGCTTCAAATGTGCAGGTTTAGCAGATTGCTAAGCGATTTGTTTCTATTGTATCATGCAGTGAATGAGGCCCTAAATATAACATTCTCTTTATTCTCATTTTTAATGATCTTTGCACTGCCTAGTGCAAAAGCGGCAATGTAAAATAAATAAATATATAAATAATACATTTTCCCATTTCCTTTAAAATTACTTGCTTTTGGTGTGTGGTAATGATCATTCAGTTTTATAATAATAAAATAAAATGATTGAAACACCTCTACTCTCACCGCATTCGGCTCATTGTTTCCATATTTCCATTTGTACATGTGTATACATGTCGTGTCGTTTGTTACAAGTCCACCCACATTGAAAGAGAATAAATGCTCAGAGAGAAAGAGAGAGCAACAAGTAGTGGTATAAAGAAGCCCACGACCGACCGGACGAGAAGATGTTGAAAATTGTGTAATGAATGACAATAGTAATAATAATGAATGCACAAATGCGATATTCGAATATTTTCTATTCCACCCTCGTTCCTCTTTGAAACGAAAGGCATTTCTGTATGGATATTTTGATACAGAATATTATAAACTTGTGTATTTCTTAATAGGTCCAAGTATGGCGCTTTGACAGTAGCGCTTTTGTTGTTGACGATGCTGTTGTATAGGTTGGTGTAAACTATGCGTTTGAGAGTGTAGGTTAACTGGTAGTCAACCTCTTGAACAATGCAACGGATAGACTGTACATGGAAGTTTTTGTCAGTATTTTTATATTTCTGAGGACGCATTGTTCAAGAGCAGAAGCATGGAAAAGGGAGAAAAAGAAGGAATTCTCAATGAAAAAAATTTCAAATGTGTGTGAGTGGAAATATGAGCAAGAGTGACAGATTCTTTCTACATTTAAGGCTCATAAGAATAAATCATGAAACAGATGAATGGTTGCAAGGAGACAGCTTTACGATCAAATTAAAAAGCATTTACACAAACAATGAATGCTGAAGAAAAGATGGAAAAAACGGGACAATATTGCTTTGTATAACGTGTTGGGATTTGTTGGCCCGGTATCATTGTTACCAATGCTCATTTATGAATCATGACGGAATCGTGTGAAAAGTATGTTTTCCTTCAGTTCGAATCGATACGCATCATCGCCACCACCAGTTGATCGTCGGCTTTCCTCAATGACATATTTTGTGCTGCTGAATAAAAGTGGCCAACTGAACGATTACTAGAATTTCCTTTTGAGGAACCAATGTTACTTTGTCCAGTTACCTGCGTACTTGCATGTATTTGAAATTTAACCAGAGTGTCCTGCAAACATATTAAATAGCTCCACCACATAAATTCTCTCAAACTTATTCATTCAGCAGGACTGTCAAAAAAGGAAAAGACTTGAGTTGGTCTTAACTCTCGTTAAAATAAGCAGGTGTACACGATTTTCCTTTAAAAAGGCAGCAGCATTTGAGCTCAGTTTTGGACTGTTCTCCTCTTCTCAAGGCGAAACCTTCTCAAACAAGGCATATCACACAGTGTTTATTTTTATCGTCCTTATTATTAAATAAGAAATTCCCTGGTCAATTCCTTTCTTTCTTTAGCTATTGTGTAAGCTGTTATGGGAAGTGACCCACCACGCACAGGAACACTGTTTCATTCTTTTAAGCTTATTTCGTTGAAGCAGGGCTCTTGAATATTTACCTACATCGTTGATAACCGGTCATTTTTTATTCATGTCTTTATTCAACTTATGTACAATAAACTACATTCTATTTAAGCTCCTTTTATATGGCAATCCCATTTCAAATAAAAATGTGTTAAGAAAGAATCTGAGAAGCACTTCTTCATTGTTCATATTTCCAAAAGTTTTCTGACTAAGTATCAATATAATACCCATAATCTTCATTATAGAATATTTAGTCTGACAAATGCCCTCTACGCTTGCATCAAGTACACACGATGTCATAAGCAAATATAATAAAACACGAAACCAATAATAAAAAAATGAATAAAAAGATGAAGACAAAAGTTGAGCAGTCATAAGGACAAGGAGAGTGAAAAAAAGACATGACAATAAAAAGGGTTTTATTTAAAAAACATGATTCATTTATTCATGCACTATCCCATTATTAATAATAATAATAAGTAGAAATAATAATAACAGTAATAATGGTGATAACAATGGAGCCACTATTATTATTACAAAACGGAAAGTGGACCTCCGCAGAGAAAGTAAATACTTTCATAGACGTGCCTAATAATCGTTTTCAGATATTACTAGCACTTGTAGTCCCATCCCTAACATCACCTATCACACTAACATCAAGTACCTGCAATTGTTAAAAAGTAGCAACTACTGCCCATTTATAAAAAAATTGTCTGTTGAACTCGTCTCTGAACGGGACACTCAAAAAGAATGTATCATGATGCATACAAAGATTTAACTTTTCTTGAAGAGGCCAAAAAGTGGCCATAGTGTACGTCATGATTACCACTTTCATCCTCACGTCAATGCAGCGTCTAAACTTTATTGCAAGACCTCGCGTCTTGTTATTATCGGCAAACTACTACGCATCTACCATTTCCTATTTTTATTCATAATTTATCGCCATCATGAATTCATTTATGTGCTCTGTCATAATCAAATCCCAGTTTGTGGGTAATCAAATGGTAATTTGATTTTAAAAGGAAGAGAGAAACTTACTCAGCTCAGGTCCTACAAATGTGAATTATGTATGTTATTTTAAGTATATGTATATGTTTCGTCGAGTCCATAAATGTTATGTTTTTTTTTAAATTTTCATCCTGGAGTGAGTGGTATGTGAAGAGAAATAGAAAATTATTAAAAATTAAGGAAGGACCAGCAAAGTTGATTACTTTTGGTATAAATCAGTTCACCACCTCAGCCCACTCACTTATTCGCTCTCCGCATTAAAATCAACGGCAATACTCTAAATGGAATTTGCGTTCTTTCTAATAAGATGATTTTCTCTAATGTTGCTAATACACTGAATTCTTAAGCCATGCTAACAAGCCTAGCTGGTATGGCCATTCACAACGAAATGCGTGGTAAATGATAAAGTATGCGTAACTAACGTTATTAATAATGAATCAGAAAAACGGCATTTCTATCCCATTGCGAAAAGTTGTAAATGTGTGCTTCTATAATATCCCCCTCTGCCATCTGAAAGGAATCTAAGTGAATAATTTGGAGCGTTTGAAATAATGAACCTTGCCATTCATCACTTGTGGCTTTCAAACACTCGACAAGGAGGTAAAAGGCTGGCATTGGCAAGCAAATCGGGGAAGAAGATCAACATAGCAGTTTTATAAGAAGTAAAACCCTGTTACCATCCTCTTTTTTGCTAACTTTCTGCGACACACACAAGAGAACACATTTTTTCTTGACTGCAGGGGATCTTTGCACAGCATCATCATTTATATGAAGTGCTCCTGGTGCAATGAAATGAAATAGCGTGATGATGAGATTCGACTTGACCCATCGCTAATAAAGTATAGCAAAAAAACCTGCTGAACTCGGTAATTTACATTAGGTGAATGGGATCATTTTTATACGTATAGTATAAATATAATATGACGGACGCGGCTGTCTGTTCCAAATCTGGCAGATAGACAAGAAATGCCATTAAATAAAAATGGTTGCTTACACTGATGCTTTTTATAAGTGCATATTTCAGCTTGTGCTAATGAATTATCTTGATAGTAATGGTCGGAAATTTTTTGGTGTGTAATTTCTCTCTCTTTTTTACTAATATGCTGAACTGAAAGTGTAGCAAACAGTGAACAAGAGCAATAATTCCAATAAATAAATACTTTCAATCATTGCATGCACCCTGGTAGTTGTAATAATATAATATTAGTAGTCATTATAATAATCATTATTAATATATTATATTTTCATGGATATATTTCATCCGCATCTTAAAACTTGTCTTTCTCAGCACGAACTTCATTTATGCTACCAATGCTCGGGAAATGGAATCATTTATGAGCGAGTAGCTTTATTGCTAAGTGAATGAACTAAATATATAATGTTGTCTAAATGAAACTTCTCCCATTTTTCTTTCATCTTTTTTTTAAAAAAAATAACTTTGCTTGCCTACCTGCCTTCTTCCGCAGCAGCAGCAGCAGTTGTTGCAGTTGAATGTGAAAAAAGAGAGAGACAGTTTTTGCAAGCAAGATTATCATTATTACATAGGTATTCTCTTTTAATTTATTACACCTAGTATGGTTTTGCGAAGAAATGACTGGTTGAGTCAAAGAGAGAGAGGGAGAATAACAAGCAGAATATCGCAAGTTTGACTGCTGTTCTTGTGTGTGCAAAAATCTTTTTTCTTCACCATGTTATTAAAGATTAATCCGCGTCTTTCTCTCTATACCACTGACAACAACAACGAGGGAGAGAGAG
Source organism: Coecobrya sp. COE2 (assembly GCA_027743765.1). Classification (NCBI taxonomy): domain Eukaryota; kingdom Metazoa; phylum Arthropoda; class Collembola; order Entomobryomorpha; family Entomobryidae; genus Coecobrya; species Coecobrya sp. COE2. Next base: position 10,451 of record JAHZMV010003267.1, read on the forward strand.
AGAAGGAGACAGAAAAAAGGCAAGAATTGTAAAATTGCCGAAGGTGCATTATAACAGTCCAGTTATTTCAGCGTATAATAAATACAATATACATACATGCATACCTATCTCTAGAAAGATGCAGGTAAAATATACTTTTATTGAAGTAGTTGTAGTAGAGCGGTTAGACCAAAGAAAAAAAACTGAGCCTAATAAGCCGGGTTGAGCTTAGCTGCTGGTTGAAGCCGTCTATCCGTCGTCGTCTTCGACAAGAATAAAAAAAACGTCTAAGCCTTCAAGTCATGAAGTCTGCTTACTACAAAGTTACTGGCAACCATATACATAACTACTTACACATTACGTGCATATTTTTATTAAGCTACATTGTGTAACCATGCATTCGCCTATCACTAGAAAAAAACTATGGACCAACAATAAACTAATGAAGCAACAGAGCAAGGCAAGGGTGCGCACGAAACTTGCTGTTCGTTCAATGTGCTATCAATTATCTTTTTTTTGCCATTTTTAATAATACCAAAAGGCTGAATCCACCCAAATTGGTTTTATTAACGGAGACAATGCACCGTTCAAACAAACTTTTGAGATTATTTTAGCACAAGTAGGGAAAATATGCTGCGTTCAATATTATGCATTTAAAAAATATTAAATTGTTATAATAATAAAAATCTGTAATATTCATAGTAATACTATTTGCTATTTTTGCATTGAACCGTTGTCTTTTGCTAAGCAGCGTTTGCCGTCGGTTGTCAGGAAGTGTTCGGAGAAGATGAATACAGACTATTTTTCGGTGTGTTGAACTCTGCATATTTTGAGAGTATATGTCAGACCTTTTACTCACGACTCCGACCCCACAAAGAATGAAAAGGAAAGTAAATAAATAAACAGCGTGCACTTACATGCCCTTATAGTGATAATAAACGGAAGAATCGTTTAATTGTTAATTAATAGGCAGAGCTAAAGATAAAGTTGCACGTGACTGAAAATTTAATGACATTTTAAGCGGATGCTATCCAACGATGATAATGAAATGCGTTTGAGCACAGTAATAATAGTAGTAATAGCAGTAGTAAGAGTGCTTTATCATATCACGATATTGTAGAAAATAAAATTTGGCTACTATTCTAGTTTGACCACTGATCGTCATACAAAAAGCCTAACTCTTTGGGAGGGTGCGGGATATGATGGTGATTGCTATGTTGCGATTTTGGTGGTGCGTTTGGTAATGGTTTGCTGGTGTCGGTGCCTCCACCAACCGACGTTTTAGCCTATTATTGTGAAACTATGTGCGATTCTAACAGAGCCTTAATGTTCAAGTAATTTGTACGCACCGTGCAACTAAAATCCTCTCTGGCCCTATTGATTTTTTTCTTCGCCTATTAGTTTTACTGCCACTGCATACAACAACAGGCTTTCACTATCGCAAACATAATTGCTTGCAATCATGAAAAAACAACAACATAATGCACCTCTCGCCTAACCTCGGCTGATTACAGACAAAAGAAGTAGATTTAAGTGTACCTATTAACAATAATTATCATATCTGAGAACAAATTTCCCACATTTCGTATAAGGAACAAGTAAATCACATCATCGACACACACAACGCCAGCCAAGGTGTATCAAAACGGAAGAGAGAATAAAACACGCATCGTGCATACATGCATAATGATAATAACAATAATAATCAAAATGTTGCACGTACTCACAAAAAACGAATTTGTTTGACTTGGTTTAAATACTGACCTACTATTTGTTCGTAAAAGTATTATGACAGGAAAGCTAGTCGAACCACTTGCATTTGTCGCAAGCTTATCCTTCGTCGCTCATGTTTTTTTTCTTCTACGTTGGATCATCTCTCAGTTCGTGGTCGTGATTTTATGGGAAATGGTAGGCGTTCCTTATTGATCAAAAAATTCTACTTATAATCATTTTATAATGCATTATTGTTGTATCTCTGACAACATTAATAACAGTCATGTAAATTTTCATTTGCCGTGTAGTGCAGGTATAAAAGCGTTAGCCCTTTTCGTAAAACCTGGCAAATAAAACTACCATGCATCATCATCATGAATGCGCATCAAACATGGATTCAATTCTTTCAAGATGCAAAAGGAAAACAAGTAAAAGTTTTGGCAAGGGAATGAGATCGATTCCTTTGGTTCGACTGATCACTATCTCTCATAAAAATTATATCTTTGCCACTCGTCTTCTGCTTGGTCTCAACAAAAATTTGCACAAATTGCAGGGAAGAAAAAAATAATAAATAATAATAATAACAGTAATAATAGTACTACATGAGTGTGTAATATTTATCTATGTACATGAATATGCATGTCTACCTACACGTCTATGTGTGTGTGTACATTCTCTCTACATATTGCTGTTAAAAACTCTCTAGCAGTTGTTGTAACGTAAAACTTAAATTTATATAAAAAATAATAATAATAAAATCCTGTAATGAACTGATGGTATTCGAGTCTTGAGATAAAAATCTTTTAAACGATCTACGAAAGAGAAAAAAAGTGGACATATTATTATTCAAATTCTACCAGAATTTGTAAATGTATGAATTATGCTGCTTGAAATGAGTTCATTTTTTTTCACTTCGCACTTCTGGTTGAATGACAAGACAAGCGAAACAAGATTTTGCCAAGTGGAATAGTAAATGCTATTGTCACACTTTGTAATACGCACTTCACTTCAAATCTACTTAATACTTAACACCCTGAAGGAAACTAATTCCGGCAGAAAAAAAACATTTTTTTAAACTTTAAATACTGTATACGTGAGATTCACTCAACTTGTTAAAATTCCAATTAAAGGATTTAGTGTAATCTTATCTGTCAAGAAATTCTTTGGAAAATTATTACAAGCCATAAGCTAGTTTCTTCTTCAATTTTATTCGGAATCTCAAGTACCATAATAACTGGCAGGGTGGAAAGCAAAAAAGGAAAGAAAAAAAACTTGACGTAGGTATATAAGCATTTATTGTAAGTTTACCTGTGTGTATGAGTGGTTAGTTTTGATTAGGACTGGATAATCAACTTGTCTTGTGCTAACTCTTTTTATTCCCATTCTCTCTCTTTCTTTCTTTATTCTCCCACTCTCTCTCAGTTAACAAAACTAGCTGAAATAAAAAACCAAGAAGAATTCGACGAATTCCTTTCATAAACTACAAACTCTTGTCATAACGTTTGTCAGAAGGGAAAATAATATTTTTGTATAATGACCTGTTATATCATCGCATTACAATGCAGTACGCAGAGATGAATCACTTATTATTATGCATAATATTAAACACTTAACAGCATCAATATTTTTATATGAAAATGGATTGCTGTACAATTGGTGCTGGCTCGCTCGCGAGTGAAGGATCGCTGGGTATGATGATATAAAAAATGCAATTGCACCACTGATGCCACCGCCACCTTATAGAACAAAGGTGTTTTTTTTACCTTGAGGCACATGAATCGTTGATCATTCGCGTTCTGTCTCAGTCCGGTGTTTATAATGCGTCTCTCGTTCGAATCTAATCTAAATTGTCTTGTTTCCTCGTAAAGTGTTGCACACAAGTAGAACATGGATAAATAATATTTTATTTAAGAAGGTATGATTTCAAAATGAAATACGCTCTATAAAGATTTCAGTTAGTGGTCAATATAATAATGCTGGTTGTTGTTTCACCAAATACAATGTTTTTAGTAGTCACGAAAAAACTAGAAAGTGCGGATAAAGCATGGTTCTTGTAGTGCTGTTTCGCATTGTACAAATTCTGATTGTATTATAAAAATGATGCGATTTCCATTCCCACATAAAACTTCCATATTTGTATCCTGTTCATTACAGCTAGTTATTTAGCTGTATAACATGATATTGCTAATAAGTGAAATGAAGAAAAATGTAACTTTATGTATGTAATATTTATATTTTCTTGTATACTTATTATTATTATTATTATTTATGGTACAGGTACGAATCCAAGTTTTGGATAAAAATGACAGTCCGCCAGCTTGGCCGTCGTCGAAAGCAACAACAATCTCCGTATCAGAGAATGCCCCTGTTGGACAACAAATTGCCGTTTTGAAGGCAACTGATCCCGACACCATTGGTTCCATATCATATTCAATTGTAGAGGGTAACGATGAGAAATTTGAGGTAGATCCATCCACTGGTGTCATTCGAATTGTGGACACACTCGACCGAGAGAAGCAAGAGGAGTGGCGACTCGTTGTTCGGGCCAGTGATGGAGTTCAATACTCGGATGGAAACGTGGTCGTTATGGTATGCTCAATAATATATGAAAATGATAATACCCGAATACTGATATTTAGCAGTAAGCATTTTATTCTACAGCTCTTTTTTTCTAAAGTTTCCCGTGATTTATTCACTTTTTCAAAGAGTCAGATATTCACTTGCAAATTATTCTTTTGAGAGCTGTGTAACAAAAAACCTCAACAGTGAGTCCGGTCTCAGGGCCAGTTGTGCAACAATGACAAATTGTTGTAGCTTTAATCATTCATGAAAATAGATGTTGTTTTCACAGTGTTTTCTGTGAACGATAGATATTAATACTCATTGTCATGGCATGACGTATTCCTGAATGTATTTTTTTAGAGAATGATCTACGACGATGTAGTCCAAAAGGTGCACTTGTACTACGTGAGAAGGATAACTTTTTGAAGTCTGTAATAAATTTGCATATTGTCTATAACAAATTAGGTGACGGATACAAATGACAACCCACCAATTTGGAGTTTGCCTGCATACTCATTTGATATTCCGGAGGATGTTCTGCCAGGCCACACAGTGGGAAAGCTCCAAGCTCATGATCTCGACAAAGGGGTGAATGGACATGTGATATACTCCGTGTTATCCGATTGGGGCGACGATGTTTTCTCGTTAAACCCAGACTCCGGGGTTTTCACAGTTACTTCACGGCTTGACTATGAAGATGTAAGTTTGACCATCAATTTCATTACTCAATTTTCATTTGATTCTTATATATGCTAACGGAGTTATTTAGAATTTTTAGCATTTCTCGGTGTGCTTGCAATTAATAAGTATGGCTCAATTGCACTTTTGTGCAATCCTTCACAACTACCCGACAGAAATTATACGAAAAACTAACCGTAGTACTACCACTACTACATTTACAAGATAGAAAAACCGCTTTTAGAATTAATCTTAATATCTCGAGTGTTAATGTTATTGTCCTTTCACACTTTTTCTTGGTTCATTTTCTCTCCTCTAGGTTCAACATTACATTTTTGTGGTCCAAGCTCATGATACAGGTGTGCCAAGTTTGTCGTCAACCACAACCGTCTATCTCAATGTTCTTGACTTGAATGATAATGCTCGTAAGTTTTAATGACCCTTCTTGTTTTTATATATGATTGCACACATAATATTACTTGTAAATGCACAGCCGTCATTCCTCATCTATCCGGACTCCGGACATTATCAAACAATTTATTGTGTACAGTCATTTACACTGTATTACTGTGATTTGGAGCATTTGCTGATGTGGATGCTGCTGTTGCACATTATTCTAATGACTTGAATCAAAATGCTCAAGCAATAAACATCTCCTTGAAATATTATGCAAGATCATGTTTTAAGGTATTTGCCATTCTCTTTTCTTGTTTTCTAGCTATTTTCGATCCCCTCAGCTACAGCAAAGAAATCTTTGAAAATATCGCGAAAGGGTCTTCGGTACTAACTGTGAGTGCCACGGATGCTGACTCAGGTAAAAATTCATTCAAATTCTATTTTCTCCCCTGCGCCCAACACAATATTACTACTCACTTAAACGTAAATGGGTACTACCTGAATTACACGTTAAAAGGAATGCATAATATGAAGAGGAAGATAATGCAATTATCATTTTTATGGGATAAGTGATGGTGGGTTGGAGAAAAGGGTTGTACTTTTACTCGGACACCTAAACAGAAAGAAACATGCGGAATAACAATAATAACAGTTAGAGTAATAGTTTTTCACGCCCATTGAATTTTGAACACTTAGTCTAAAAATATGCATTTTCTATCCTGTAATACCGAATTACCGTACCCCTAAATCGTAAAAATCAACAAACCTACACGACGCACGTCACTCACTCAATCTCAGTAACACCAAAGTAACAATTTGTAATTCCGATTTTATGACATTATTACTCTTTTACTCTGCGTCTAGGTCTCAATGGACAAATCCGCTATATGATCTCATCAGGGAATGAAGATGATATATTTGCAATCCACGATAATGGTACAATATACACCACAAAACAACTGGATCGTGAAACCAAACCGGCCTACCAGCTCATTGTGACAGCATCAGACAAAGCACCTGTCAATCCGTTATCTTCCAGCGTCCAGGTATGTGAATCTTTTCATTTACACCAGTACACCATCAAACATGCAAACTTGCCATTCAAACTTCATGATAAGATTTCAAAATTGCAACACGGCGACTAGTAATATAACCAAAGTACGAAGTTACTATGTAATTAAAAGTGCATAAACTTTTTTCACTTATGTATATGATCTAATCATTCCAAGCTCTGTTTAAGCTTTCAAGGTATATATCTCTAAAGTAAATACTGTTTAAAAATGAGTTAACTACAATAGGAACTAGGACTACTATACAGCTCACTTTTACCGTAGTGACGTTATAAGCAAAACTACTAGTGATTGTGTTGGTAGGAAAAGTTTGTTTTTAGGCTACATATTATACATATACCTATGCATGAAATCCTTATAACAATTATTACCAACTATAGTTTTCGGGTTCCTTATTATAATTATTAGATACGCCTGGTTAGTTAGTTAGCACAGGATATTTAGCATTGTTATTATAGTTATTATAATGTCCTCGTGTAGAAGATATTTTCGTGGTCCTCGTCGTCGTCGCTGTTGTCCTCCTCCAAAAAGTCGTGAGCGCACACTGTTATGCAATAAAATGTTGTATTGTAATGATGCACGAGATGACGAAGATGCATGTGATACTAACATAAATCCAATACAAAGGAGGAAAGGTAATGTGATAGCATGCCAAGTCGTCCCACATTGCAGCATATTTTAAGTAAATAAAATAAACAGGGAATCCTGTGTTCCCCCACATCCCTTTTAAATGTTGAAACAGACAAACGATTGTATTCATTTCGTATTATTAACTGTCGTGATAGTAAAATTTTCCCGACAAAAAACATCACAACTTCATGCAAAGAAAGTTTGACGATGACAGGTATAAAGCAGTAGATAATTAGCCTATAAAATAGTGATTAAACAAGCCTTAACAGAGTCATTAATTTCTCAAGCAAGCAGATGGTGATGACTTAGTTAACCTTTTGTCCTGTTACAAGGCAAAGTAGGTAGTAATGTTATGTATTCTATGCTTATATACATTTACACGCATTGTTTCCATGTGTCCAAATAGGTGAGCATTGTTCTGAAGGATGTTAATGATGAGTCACCACATTTCATCTCTGCCAATGAGACAACTGTCATGGAAAATTCTCCGCTCAACTCCGTCATTCACACCGTCAAGGCAGTGGATGAAGACGAGGGTAGAAACGGTTATGTTGAGTATGCTCTCAACAATGAGAAATCCATATTTTCCTTGGGTGCCGTGGATGGTCTCCTCCGAGTGATTGGCAATATCGACAGAGAAATTAAAAGCAACTATACGTTAAAAGTGACCGCCAAGGACAGAGGGGATCCTTCCAAGTCCACTAATCAGCTCCTTTTCATCAAAGTACAAGACAGAAATGATCATGACCCATTGTTCGATTCGAGACAGTACAGCGCGGCAGTTCCAGAAAACGCCTCGGTCGGAATGAGTGTTCTGCAGGTGAGTCTTAACTAAACTGGCATCAGTTTGTGTAATATATCATGTCACACAATAGAAAGGAAGGGAAATCTCATCTACACACTTCCTTTCTTTAGTCTTGAGAAGGAAAAAACGATTATGCTCGTAGGGGAGTACAGAATTTTCAAATAAGCGTAACGTAAAAAATGACACGTTGCCATGTTCTATCATGTAAACGTTCAACATAATATTCCGTTGAATGAGCTAATGATCACATTTAGTCATCTCGTTCACCATCCAGCTTTGATTCAATATTAGACGAAAAAAGTAAAATAAAATGTCACATTTATCTTCAGGTATCGGCCACGGACATGGACGAAGGGATGAATTCCCAAATTAGGTACTCCATTGTTGCCGGTGATCCTAACCGTGACTTTATCATTGGGGAAGACACAGGGGTCCTAAGATTAGCCAAAAGTCTCAACTACGAAAGAAAACGCTCTTACACGCTCACCATTCAAGCAGAGGATTCCGGCGAGATGGTAAGACAAAAATAAACAAGAGAAACCTTTCTGCACTCAAGGGACAGATAAAATAAAATAAACGCAGGCATTCATGAAAAATACATGACACGCATTCATTACATACACATCTCTTGATTGTGTTATTTTCGTCGACGCTTCTCGTATCCCTTATACCTTTTCCACGCGTTAATATTATTACTTTTCAACTCCCTGAATCGCGGAACACCTTTTACATATATTATATGTGTACAACAACAATTACACTACTCATTTATCATCATTAGCCTCACATATATGACACTGGAGCATTACGCACGCTGTCGGCATCTTTAAAAAATATTTTGCTCCTTTGTATGATTTGATGACTATGATAATATTTTATTTTTTCTCGCCTATTTAAACACTCATCATTATATTTTGCGTTTTTGTGGCTTCATCAAATCTTGTTTATCCTTTCATATATATCATTTCGTTTTCTTCTTTTTTATAGGTTCGTTATGATACTGCCACAGTAACAGTGTCCGTAACAGATATCAACGACCGAGCACCTGTCTTTCTAAACTCTCCATATTTGGCATATGTCCGTGAGAATGTCAATAAGGTTCCTGCAACCGTGCTCTATGTTGAGGCCTTTGACGCAGACACAGCGAACAACAACTACCAAATGCGTTATTTGCTCAAAGACGGGGATAAGGACTCGTTTCGGGTGAACGCCACAACGGGAGAAATCACGGTTCATCGAGCTCTTGACAGAGAAAAGCAATCCGAGTACTTGCTCACCGTTATTGCAATGGATACAGGTCAGTAGATATTTTTAATAAACCAAAAAATGGGAATTGCAACCCATCGTTTGAAGCCTATTAGGCTAAGTAAGTGCAAATGATCATCACATTGCCTTCCTATCATCGCCATTGTTCTCAGAGAGACTCATCTCTTACTCCATTTCATTATGCAAGTTAAAACAATTAAACTTGAGGCGTTTGTGTTTGGCCCTTTGAAAACTTTAAATTGTTCTATTAAACCCAAGAAAATCATCTACAGCGTTTTTCTGAGACGGCATAACATTTTGCCAGAAGGGTAGGCGTGATTCTAGACAGAGACGTATAATAACAATATTAGATTATATATGCATTCTGCTCTCAGTAAAGGGATTCTCCTCATTCCTCTACCTTTTCTGTCGCTTGCTCCTCTACTCCTGCTGCAGATTTTTCTTCATTCACTCAGACTCACTGACTTTATCTCGAAAGAAAATCAAAGAAATATGTATATGCGCGCATTCTTTATTAAAATTACTGTTGCTGCTCGCTTGATAAAAAGGGAATCAATGAATAATGCTGGTAGTTGTGATGGTGGGTATCATTTACCATTAAATATTATTAGTATTCAACTCTTGTTCTCCTTTAAAATCTAAGCGTACGTACGTACATGTGACTTGCGGAGAGAAATATTTAATCTTCCCTAGTTCCTTAGAGTAACACCGTGTGTAGTAGTAAACCTTATCATTGAATCAAGTTAATCAATACGATATCAGCGTACACACAAGCAATAAATTCAGTTATGCATGCATTTCGTCATCGCCACGATGCTCATCACTTGTTACATCTGTCTTTTTGATTATTTCATGCAACCATTTTCTTTTCAGATGTACAAATAAAAAAAGTAATATTCACTGAGCTCTTTGTGTACTGTACTTATTTTCTTGCACGCCATTATTACAAATACCAGTCAGATCGACCTCTTAAATAATACAATAATAATAATTATAATAACGATAACATAGAAAAATAACTTGCATGTGCCCTGCACCTATGAAGTTTGACTATTTGCTTGTAGTATTTGTCTTGCAAGTTGCATGCATCAGCAAAATGGTTAAAAACAATAAGCTCTTTTTGTTGTGTACACACACACAAAACAACGCCGGAGGATGCAGATCAACCGGTAAAAACTGATCAGTTAGTGGAGGTGTGTAAACCCAAAGAGAATTTTATACGTAATACTTTCATTCGGACTAATTTTTTTTCTTATTATTCCTACCTTGGCTACAACATGTATCAATTTCTGTTCTTGGTGTATATACATTCTTCTAATTATTGGCCCATGTAACATTTTCGTAGATATGTATTATGTACTTATGTACAATATATGCTCAGGTGTGTAATGGAAATACAATGGCACTACTAATAATAAGATATGAATATTTGGCATGTGCTCTGTTATATTGACTAAATACTGTACATATATTATTAAAGAAGGAAGGAATAAAAAGTTTAAACTCAGTCAGTCCGTACATCGGAGTCAACTCAGGACAAGACAAAAAGTGGTTTTTGTTAAGTCCATTGTTCTTCTGGCCATCCATTGTTTTGGCGGAGTGCTCACTCAATCAGTTGTCAAAAAGATTGTACTGTGCGTGAATGCGTGGAGATGCTGAAAGCCGTTGCTTGGTTGCATCTGAAAACAACAGCAGCTTACATGTTGGCGAGGGATAATATCATGACTGAGATTTTTGTTATATGAGTTGAAGAGAAAGCACAAGAACAATTTGATATTCATTTCGTAATTGATAAATTAAAAATGTATGTGATAGGACATTTGTAATTAACCTTTTTTTATCATGCGTAGTAAATATCATCAATTTAATTTGCATTGAAGTTTCTTTCTAAAAATATTTGCAGTTCTGTAGAAATTTCATATTATTATACCTCAATAGTAATTTTCAAATGAAGCAAAAATTGGCACAATGTCTATTCTCAGGTTCTCCACAAAAACCACAAAAGGTTGATGCACGATCATAATTCAAAAATTGAAATGTCACTTTATGACATGTTAAAGGGCATAAAACGCCATGTTAGTACACGCTCTAACGGTTGGATTGCTAATTTCATAAAAAAATAAATTGGCTAGATGAGTTGTTCGGAGGTAATCAAAATCTATTAGCACTTATTAAAAAGCATGTCCTCTCCCTATTAAATCTGTTTATTGCAGTGAAGTCATGCATCGAGGTAAAATAATCTTCAAAATAATATAATCATCATGAACATCTACATACTTAACAATTGTAAATTGAACTGACTGAAATACACATTTGCAAGAAAATAGATAAAATTCATGATGATGATGATTCGACTGCCTGCTACTTTCCTACTTAAGATTCAGGCAGGGCACAAAAGTTATATAAAAATGGCATTACTTTTTTTAACAAACTATATAAACGTGAAATTAACTTAAAAGAAGGAAAAGTGAACCTAAGACGACACAGTCGCGGCAGTGACAGGCCTACTGCGCTGCGACAGGTATTGATCGTATACAAATCTTCGTGCAATCTCTTCTCATCATTTTTATAGCAGCTTGTTAATATTTTTATGATTGCAATGATTTCACTCACTCCCTTCAGTTCACTCTGACTTCATCACGGTCACCATTTATATCTATATCACGAGCTATAATATTCTTGTTCTTATCTGTCCAGCTTGTCAAGTTAGATAAAGGACGACAATAAAACGCATAGCATTGTCATGCTTTCTTAGCTCTCGCAAACACCTGTAAAACATTACGTGATGCATGCCAAGCAAAAAATTCGAAGGTTTTTTTTGTCACTTGAAGTGGTGGACATTTTTTTTAATCAGTATTGTTTTACAAGCACCTGCAGAGAGAATATTTAGGTGAGTTTGAACATTGTTGAAAGTGGCATCAATAAATGGTCAATGTTTTATGCAAAAATGTATAACATTACAGATGAATAGCTAGGATTGGAATTCGTGTGACATCATTTAAGTTTATTTGAGAATTTGGGTGTTTTCATAGTTAAATATCCCAATAATCTCATTTAATTGAAACAACGCACAATTCCCAGTCACAAACAATCCAATAAAATAAATGTGTGATCCAAGAATCATCATTAAATGGAAAATGTTTTGCAATTGTTTTGCAGTGCAAGTAGAAATTGGGCTGTTTGGTTTTGATTGCACCACGCTAATTTTGATAATAAGGTAGTATTAATGATAATGTGGTCATAATTTATTGGCGTGATGAGGATGTCATGATAATTAAAGAGTCAAATAAATGAAGTCAGCAGTTTAGTATAAACTGGTAATCATTAAGTTACAGGCATACAACAAACAATGTATAGTTGCATCAGTTTTTTTTTGAAAAATAAGACAATAACCACGGTCATGTTGTCTTCATAAAAGGTAACTACTATCAACTTCGTGATTTTCTAAATCAGCATGCCGTACGTTTGCATATCATGATGATCACGGTGGCGGTGGTGATGCGATGGAATTCTCAATAATATGCTGCGTAATAGCAGAAGAACAAATAAGATTGATTTTTACGGTGCTTCTTCATTGATATGCAACCGGCTTCTGAGAATTATTCAAGTATTTATTTATTTATTGCTGTGATTGTGACGATGGCTTCATGGCAGCCTCTCTCAACAATGTGTGAAGACGGAAATTCTGATAATAATACCTTTAGCTTTGGTGCGGTAATTATGCACAACGATTTTTAAAGGATGATTGTACATTTTGCACAAAGTGGGCAGTAATGGAAGACGCACACAGGTTGTGTCTTTGTCATGCCTAATCATCATCACTGACAAAATTCTTTCAACGGATTCCTCTTCTGCATGGGCTACACTTGTCATGCTGAAGGAGATCGCTGAGGTTTTTTTTTTGTTTTTTTTATAACTGTTCAANTCGCTGAGGTTTTTTTTTTGTTTTTTTTATAACTGTTCAACTATAACAAAGTTTATAGATAACGATGAAAATGATAAAAGTTTAATTGTACATGAGCAAATACAAAATAGAAAGTAAAAACGTCTTTCAAATTTAACTTGATCAGATTACTTTATATTACGAAATATGAATGTTAATGTGCTTCCTGGTTACAATGCCTAACGTGTATTTATGAGATAGTCTATATTTATTTGATTTGATGAGGTAAGATTCACCGACTTGCCAAGAGATACTTGTCGGGTTGTTAGCCGTCATTGTAAGATTACCTGGCATATGTAGTAATTAAAATAGTTTAAAGGTAGGCTTGAAGAAAGAAAAAAAACTTTGAAGAGAACTTGAAAGGTGTTACGGGTATCGTATCTAAGGGTTGGATTGAATACAGGTCTTCTTGTTCAGAAATTAATATACTATTACCAAACATTGAAACAGAATCTCGTTAAAAAGTAAAATTAGTTGGATGAAAAGTCGACAGATATCTGACATGTTGTATAAGTACGTGTTACATACATATATGTAGGTACACTGAGAATTTCTAATTTGAGGCCGAATAGCATTTACTTAACGTGCCTCTCTGATCATTGTTTGTATTTAGTAAGTCCACTGTATTTTCTTCAGGTAAATTTTTCTTTTTTCATTTGATCCACCAACATTCAAGACAAATTGAAAGGAAATGAGCATGAATGAATCCTTAAGGCCACGGCTGGTCTTTCTTTGTTTGCCAAGAAGAGGTGATAAAAAATTAATAAAAACGCAACTGAGTTGAGATAATAAAAAAATCATTGTTCTTCCAAGCATGCATTCTAATAGTATAATAACTTTTAATGTACCAAGCAATTTACCTAAATGTTAAAATGATCCTATTTTTTTCTTAATCAAAGTAATAATCCGAATAATCATAATCCATCTTCTGTTTCTTATTTAACATATTTACCGTGGAGTCAAGCAGGGCACGTCGAATCATCCCTTGACAAGTTGATGAAGGTTGAAATAATAAGTAGACTGCATCCATGTTTGTATCTGGTGCAAGGTGGAAATATTTCTGATACTAAAATCAAAAGGTTTTAAAAGATATATTTATAACTCGACTAATATTTAGATCTTGTTATATTTCTCTCATTGTTTGGCTTTGAATACGAGATTACAACTAACTTTAACAAAGGGATAGTACATAAGCACAAAAATACTTGTACTTTTTAGAATGGGGCATTATGATCCATAAATTTTATGGATTTTCTAAACAGCCATTCGCAATAATGAGAAGTACGATTTTAATCTTGAATATCAACCGTATTGGAACATAACCTTTGCGAGTTCAAAATATACATGTAAATACTATTTATTATTTTTAAAAAAACAAGGCAGGTGAGATTTACCTACAATTTACAATGTACCATGCATTTAGGCAACAGAGAACATTCCATTTTTCTGACAATACAATGATAGAGGCTTTCGTAAGAATATCATGATAAAGATGATATGGGTTTTCAAAGTTACGCTATAAAAGGTTCACACCAACTCTACCAGTTATTATTATTATTATTATTATTACTCGAAAGCTGAAGTGAACAGCGGTAACAACCAAAACCACCGCTTCATTTATAGTGAATTGCTGGAAGGCATAGTTCATGGACGCTTTATGACGACGGTGATATGTCGTCCTCCTCTTTTCTCAGTTTTATTCAATCCATATGTTATATTTATAAAATACAGACTAGAGAGTCATGTCCGTATTGAAAACTACATATAAAAAGTTTTAAAAAAATAAACCAGATTTTCTTAATAATATTCCTTACACAATATTACTTTCCTCTTCCCTTCCCGTTCTTGTAAAACCATGTACCAATATAAACCTGGGGTACCATTTCTACTGTTCAACGAGTTACAAGAAATTACCAGGTTATGTCTAAGAATTGACGGGCATACAAGACAAAACTGTAATATACAGTAAACGTGGGCCGTTTTATAGGAAAAAGTATTTTACTTTCACAAGAGTGCATCTGCTCAGGTAATCTGCATAGCACAAATTGACTGTGTGTGTGTGAACCAGCTTTTAAAGATTCCAACTTGAACAAAGCGATATCATACAAAAGTAACTTGGGTGAATGGCATAGGCTTTATGATAACTTTTTCTTGGTGCCTTTATGTAAGATTTCCCAGCTCTCTATCCTAGTGGGAAGGCAATTTTATATGGGATTTCAGTTGGCTTTTTCTGAAAATTTAATGTCAATAAAATTTATCAATTTTTTATCACACATAAAAAAGTTTTTGAGTGTTTCTATATGAAAAATAGCTTAATGAATGCAGTATAAGTTTTCAAGGGGAAAATGTGGAGAGTTGGTTAATTTGTCTGCCACACTTGCTGCAAACAATGATAACATGTCCTGCGGTGGTGGGCCAACTGACAATGAATTATAGTGGTTTCCATAAGATTTGCTCTTATTTGAAAATAAATAATTTGGTGTAATCTAGCAACAAAAATTATGTATTCTGAATCTGTCTACTATTTAACGGACATATAAAATGCAAACATTTTTGTATGTAACTAGAAAAATTATGCATGTTTGATAATAAAAAGTGGACCAATTTCCAATAAAAATTGGAGTAGTGGTTGCATAACATTATTATTACAACTGCGGAATGATAGTAATGATGAGTGTAGTGACAATCAGTTCCTAAATTACAATACATTTATATTATCCAAAAAGATACTGCAGCTGCTGCCGCCGGTATGTAAAGTTGAATTGAAACACAAGCTTTTTATCTAAAATACTGTCATGTTTGTGTGTAATGTCATGATTTTATTTAGTTGAACATAAACATTTTTTTGTGAATTCTAAATGATGCGAACTGTCCTAAGGCATTGACAAGTTATCATTAAATGGATAAAGATTTTTTACTCACTGTTTTGCATGAAACTGGTATGACTACGTCATTTTTAACATGAATGAAAATTCAACTGCTACGTGGTTTGGCTGCTTCTCTTTGCGTGTGTACAGTGTTGCACACTTAAATTCGTAAGGGAAAAGTAACAATAGTCGTGGATGATGTTTGCAAGGATATGTACATTGTTTAATAAGTATGCTGTTTAGTATGATTAGCATATCGTGGTTGAAGGTGCAGCATGAGAAACATGCAAACGTTGTGCATCTCAACATGAGAAACATGC
>JAHZMV010003268.1:0-15645 GCA_027743765.1 Coecobrya sp. COE2
TAAAAGGTTGCCTCCCCAATATGGACAAATCAGTGACATTTCTGAAGGATGGATGGCAGCCCAGGGATACCAAAACTTGTATAATTTATGCTTAAATGCGTATCTTTTGTTACCGATTGGCGCAGTAGTCTGAGTCTGATTTGTGCCTGGCCAAACGGATTTTTTTTCAGATCAAGAACTATTTTGTCCAAAGAAACTTCCGTTTCCTTCAGTAAACCATCCTGTTGTACTGTACATATTATATGTTTGCACAGTAGTAATACATCACTAAATATAGGAGAATATGAGCTTTCAAACGTGCATTAATTTATAGTAAAATATTCCATAATTTACATTAAGTTACATTAAGTTATTTAGACATTAATTAACCATCACGAACATTTTCACTACTGACAACTGACAACAACATTTGTGAGTGTATCCACACTTTATAAGTCTTTCAAAGCGATAATTTTGATCCGTCGATCGATCGATACGTATCGAAGACTTAACACACAAATACAGATACGAACCAGTGTATTCCAAATATGCAATGCCTAATATTCTGGAAGTTGCTCTGAGGCAACTGTACTTTGTTGCCTTGTATGGCCTGCGATATCCAAATTTTAAGTATGCTAATGGTTTTCAAGCGAGAGCATTACCGTAGAAGGCATAAAAATATCATGAAGAAACTTGATTATTGCCATAGAAAAACAAACCATAAATCCGGATCATATCTTATGGCTTTAGTTGGGACACCGTTTAGTTTTTGGACGATAAATCCATAATAGGTATTACCTGTAAGAACATGGGTCGATTTTCCTAATTAAGATAACCCTGTCAAAAAATAGTTCGGTTTTAAGCATACCGAAGCAAGCAAGCAAGCTATACATACACATATTTTATATCCACGACAAATATTAACTATATTCCTGCTGACTATCTACATATGATGAAAATAGAGGCACTAAATTATTTCTGGTTTATATAAGCTGTATCGATTATGTTAAAAATAAAGTTGCGGAAATATAGTTATGAATAATATGGTTTTCATTGAATGGATCCTTCAGTGGTTACTATATTCTGCCATTTAAGTTGAAGATAGATGAAATATATGTACGTAATACAGTGGTTTGGATACGGTCAAACCGGTACTGAAATCACGATAAAATACCGAACAGAGACTTAACTTTCACAAAGATTATACAAGCTAACAATACCTGTAAAATCGTCATCATTGAAGGCTATTGTGTCAGCTTGAAATAATTCCAACCAGCCGTATACAGTACATGCAAACTTATATATTTAAAAATAAATTTTGGCAACAACCAAAACGAAAATTCTACGTATATGTCCTTCTTCCGACAGGGAAGTGAAACCTTCCCTGGAAATAATTCAACGATTTCCGAAGGAAATTCGGTATGGCTCATTCATCATACAGTTTGTCTTCTTCAATTTTTGATCGCTTTCGTTAAACGTCAGGTTGCTGGTTCATCTAATTCTATTATAGATTTTAACAGCATTTCAAAAGTTGTTCCGTTTTATGTAAATTCTTTAACAACAAAAGTCTTCTGAGTTGAACTATTCTTCAAATCTGTTATAAAACGAATTTTACGACCACTTACAACAACATTATTTACACATTTTAGCCTCTAAATGCAGCCACTACAATGGATCTTCTAAACATTTTTCATTTGTTTTTAATGATATTTGATGTTCTTGTTAGTTCAAAAACAATAACTACGGGTACTGTGCGCTACTCAATATCGACATTCAACAATTTCCCGATTCGTAATCTTTCTCCCAGTTTACACTCCAGCGACGATCGTAAAATATTACAGAAAATTCAACTGTTAAATTCAAAGCCGAAACAGGGAATTGACACACCGGTAGATATTTCTGAGCTTCTAAATACTTTCGAAGATATGCATTGTCATTTGACCATAGACAATCACGAGAATGTTGACCTGTCACCGTCTAATACACCTATTCTTTTAAGACGCCCGGAAATTGGGATTCACTACGAAAAAACAAATGATAGCCCAGAAAATTACGCTCTTTGGATCCCGAACGGATTTCCGTTCGGCAACAGCAGTGGTTCCAGCATTACTAAAACTAGAAGGGGATACACCAACCAATGGAAATTTATTAAGTGCAAAATATCTCAATTTTTTATTGGAGCTTTCATCTATTCCATAGAGAAAAACGAGTTGAGGCAGAAACGAATAATCGAATATTGCCTTGCTTTAAACATTTTCTATTACGCTGTTCGAACAAAACCTTGGAATTGTCAGATTCAAGTGTCCATTCAGTTGAATCCTTTGAAGCTTGAGGTAATGAGGCTCCCAGCAGATTTCCAATATGACCTTGATTCAATAACTGCTACAAGATTTGAAAGGACTGAACAATCCGTACTGCCAAAACTTCAGATATTTGTTAATCAGGAGAATTTACAACTGACGATACGTAGCCTAAAGGAATGCATCATTTCTCAAAGTGGAAGTAATATCCAGAGGTACCAGTATGATGTCAGGAATATTCCCACTGTGTATTATATGACCTATTTATCACTGTTGTTGATTGCTCACGGTAAAAAACAGATTACAATTGTCAAAAAAATATCAACAGAAGTAGAGCATTTGTATATACCTAAGACATCTGTTGGATTTGCAAATATTGAACTGAAGGCTGTCAAAGATATCATTAGTAAAACCCAAAAAGAACAAACTGCATTTTGGGTGTTTGGCGGCAATTTGATAGCACATCATTACGCTTCCGGTTTACTGCAGTATATGGATTTAGCTGCGACTTGCTCAGCAACGTTGCCACTTATTGCTAATCCCACCCGTGATAAATCTAAGATTCAAACGCTCTCCGCCAGACAAGGCTTTGACCACGGAATTGCTTCCTTTCTTCATGCTGTTACTTCAAATGCCTCCGTCCAATACTTTAATACGCGTAGACGGTGCCTAGGTGGGAAAACATTAAACGATAACGAGTTTCCGGATATATCTAGATACATTTATCCTGATGTTGCCATTGTACAATTAAACGCGTTTCCAATAAGCCAAAACGATTCACTTTCTCTTCGTCTCTCGTATATAGAATCTGTCGGCAATTTGGCATTCGTTAGTTGTGGAGGAGGACGTGGAAAACATTCGTTTGGGCTAAAGGAATTAACCAGAGCTTACGATACTAACGTTTGGGCTTGTACCTTAATAATATCAGTGGTGTTGGCGGAAGCAAACCGCCGAATATCTTTAGGAAACTTTGGGTTTTGCAATGTCTTCACCTTCTTGATACCGATTGTCAAAGTCCTATTTGAACAAGGAGATCCCTTTGCTTCGGCTGCCTGTAAGAATCGCCATTTCCGTGTAATAATATTGACTATTTTGCTAGTAGGAATTGTAATGAGCAACGGCTATAAAAACACCAATGTTTACAACATGATATCTCCTAAACTACTCGTTCCATATACTGAGTTTGGTCAACTTGTTCAGGACGGCTTTACAGTTATATCTAGAATAAGCAAATGTTTTGTAAAACGAAACGTTTTTACAGGTTCTCCCGACAACGTGGTAAATTTGACAGCTCGATTCGGTGGTATCTATGGGCCAAATGCTCTATTTTTTACAAACAATGACACAAAAAAATCAAAAATCGTGGTATTATTCGAAGTATCTATGTGGAAAATGATCGTGTTCAAACTCAATCTCAACAGAGCTAACTCCTTGTTTCGTCTCCTAATCAATAACACAGTCGTCCATCCAAGCATTTCCAATCTCACTCTAGAAATTCTTCTAAAACTGCGCGAGGAAGTGATTTCAAATCGCTCGAAAATATCACAAATATCATATAATGTGACACGTGACCTCCGTAAAGCATATGATAAAATTATGTGGGCTCATCTCAAGCGCTGCAAAAAGTCGGCACTTTTGCTGCCAAGTTTTATGGCAAAACGATATGCTCAGAAATTGTTTCGCAAGAACCAGAATTATAGAATTTACGTCGGAAATGAAAAATACGCCAACCTGTCCATCGGATTTCAGTTGAAAGGATCTGTACATCCAAACGTAATCAGGAGAATTGAAGTGTTGAAGGAGTCAGGAATTTGGAACTGGTGGTCCAAATATAATATGGAGATAACACAATTTACTCCGCTTTTACATGACACAAACCTAAAAGCACCGAATATGACTGGTAATATATCCACGATATTTTTTGTTCTAGCGTTTGGAATTACAGCTTCATTTGTAAGCTTCGTGGTGGAAAGCAGGGGTAAAATATATAACTCTCTGATTCACGTTTGGAGAATAGCAAGATTATTTGTGGTTACACTCTATAGGTTAATCCGTGAATATGTTTTTGAACTGTCGACGTGTTCTGCTTATTAGGACTCGCAACCTCTGTAATCTGTAATTGTACGATTGCATTATTGACACTCATTTATTAAGTACAAAGTATATTTGCTTTTAACTAATTATGCCCATTCAATTTTAATTGAGTCAGTGGTTTTCGTAGTTAAAAGTCATGATTTTGCGGTTGCATTAAAAAAATGATTACTAAAAATGTTCTTTTCTGTAACACGAACTGATAGGTTATATGTTATATGAATGTATTTTAAAAACGATTGCTCGTATCTTTTTTATAAAGCAAGTATATGTGTTGTATTAAAAGGTGAATACATGGTGGATAAAACTTAGAAAACACAAAGAAGAACATTGCATAAAACAGCCATTGTACTGTTATTTAAGCCGACGATATTCTATTCCCAAAAAACAACTTCAGATAGGGCGCCTAGCGAGCAACAGTCCTGTGAATGCATTAGATATGAGTACCACCACCACCACTGTTGACAAATACATGTGCATGTATCATGCATGGACTTCTAAAAGTGGACTTGTTTAGAAGTTGACCTCTAAAACGCCTGATGAGACCAAAACTGCTAAACCAATTTCTACGATCAATAGCTAATATTAGAGCTGATAAATCACTCTATTAATTACGTAGTTTAAATTAAAATTAAGTAACGCGCGTATATCTTTAAACCATAATTTTAAAATAAAAGGTAGGATTTACACAGATCGGATTTTGATATTTTGGATCCACGTAATCAGTAAAGTGATTTATCAGCTTTAATTTGAGCTAGTGAACGTAGAAATTGGTTTAGTAGTTTTGGACTCATCAGGCGTTTTAGAAGCCAATTTTACTCTATTTAAATGCATGTAAACCCTATCGAAGCATTCCGGCTGTTCCTATCCTTACCATGTTCGAAGCCTTGCTACTTGATAAACCAAAGGTGATGGGCCCTTAACCATACAGATCGGAAATTAAAAATTTTGTCCGCTCTACGTTAGATCTAAAATAATAAAATTATTGATTTTAAATTTTTTGGAGAATGGTAAAATTTATTTTGCACTCTGGATCTTAAATAATCAGTTCTTGAAATCATAATTTGCTTGTGAGATGCTGCGTTTAAGCACATGCATCTGCTGCGTTACTACCGTTGGTAATACGTCCAATAAACTACTTACAAGCATAAATATATATTTTTGTTAATTTCTTCACCGTCGTCCGAACAAAAATATGATTAACTTCACACAACTAACTCGTTTATGAGAAATAATTGCTTTATATGTAAATTGATAATAAATATATTAAAATTGTAAAGCTAACTGCCCTTACTACAAATATGATGTCAATGGTGTATGACAGGAGTAATTGTTTTCTCACCTTACGTCCCATTACACAAACAGCTTTTTATTACTTTTGGCTTGAACATCCTGTATCGATTGAACTAGAGAAACTGGTAGCTTTAGTGTAATACGTGTTCACAACGTTCACTGGTTGCAATCTACAGTGCTGCAGATTGAGGATGTGTGAAATGTAGATACAAGTGTGCTGGAAATATTCAAAGCAAAAGCGAAATCGTTGTGCTCCTTCGACTGGTGGGATTCGATGCATAAACTGGTCACCTTTAACGATATCTATAATCTCCTTCGATTTTGTGCTCCCCATTTCAAATATTCCAACTAAATTTCTTAGTATGGTCCACGAGGACCACCTACTATTTCGTCAATAAAATGATTTTGGACTTTCTGTCAGCAAATAATTAATGAGGAAACAATCAATTAAGTTAACGAATATCTATTAAAACAGTCCAATTAACAATTGTGCAACAATAATTTAAAATATTCTCAACAATCACGGCCAATTAGTTAACTCAATTTATGTGTGAATAACTTTTAATAACCTTGTTACAAGTTATCACACATCGTTTACAGGTTTAGCTGTAATACTTTAAGCAGTGTCTGATAAAGATGAGATTTGGTAAGCGGTTTTGCCTTGTTTATTAATTGCCTTGGTTTTATTATATATTAAACGTTAAAATTTGGTAATGAGTACTACAAAATATCAGCGATTGTCAATTCCTCAACAACTGCGCATGTATTTTCCACCACGCTCCATAAAGACCATCGATACATATACAGATATATTTTCTGTATCGATTGATTTAAAGCATAGACGATAAATAGCCTGACAAATGTAAATGAGCGTTACAAGATAAATAGCGAAAAAAATTCTTTTGCATAGTATAAAGCACCTTCAAAATTCCTTACACGCAAATTTCAGGAAGCCTTACTTGCTTCAGGAGATAACAAAGTTTACTCCAGTGTTACAGGACAGAAATCTGAAAGCACCGGATATGACTGGAAATATATCTACGATATTTTTAGTTTTAGCAACTGGGATTCTGGCTTCATTTACGGTGTTTTTATGGAAAATTTTAATAACGTTTTCATGTGCTTCATGCAAGTTTGGAAGAGTTCAAGAATATTTAGTGTAAAATTATATGGCCCAGTTTGGCACCATCTTCTTGAATTTATTGGTTGTCGTTATCGCTAGATATCCCGAATTTTGCCGTATGAATAATTTGTACATTCAGATAGGCATAAGTCGATATAAAGTATATAGAATCACGATTATCAAGATTTTGGTCAAACTGATCTTAGGTATTTATTGTACATAAAGAATATTTGTAATAGTGTTATAAATCTTTTGTATGGAAGTGACTTGTAATTGATTAGTTATTTTAGCCTTTATGTTTCTTTGTCTTAAAAACGATTGTTAAAATAATCCATACCTCCCTTTAAATTTTCAAATTCTCGTCTGATAACATAACGATTTGCTTCTCACGACTTGTTCTGCAAATAATATCTTTGAAAATTACGGATAAAGAACAAATAAATGGGTTTTATTAATTGTTAAACGATATGAAAATTTTATTGATGTTAATGATTCATACCACTAGCTACTCTGGTTCCTTTTGTATTAAAGATCATACCGAACGATTTTTTACACTATCCATAAGGTGGATATACAATATGGAAAGAATGTTTATATTACACAGGAAACACATAAACACTACAATTAGGTGACGAAATATTCAGTAACGCTTAAAAACAAATATAAATAAATAGGCTGTGTAAAACTGAAAACATACATAAGAGTACAGAGGCTGGATCAGGTTAATTTTGCATAACCTTAAGCCTTCGCTAAATAAATGTAGTTTCAAAATGTCATTAGATTTAAACTTATTTAAAATCAGAAATGTCTAAAGTTTCATTTAAGTCATTTGATACAAAATTTGGTTCAAAGACGGAGTCAAAATGGTTATTTAAAAATTGTTGGAAAGAAACTACGTTTCCAAGGGGTATTTTAGACACAAACTTTAATACAAACTCTTGGATTTTTTGTAATTTTGGGTAAAGGTATCAGCAAATCAAACAACAAACTTAGCAAATAGGATGATTTCTACTATTTTGACAGGAATTTAGAAATATTTTAGCAGTTCGACCGTGATTCCAAGGGTTTATATGGAAATCATTACGATAAAAGTTGGTGGACATGCTTAACAAGCTGTAACTCTCATATATGTAGAGGTATGTATGAACCTTAATCGGCATTTAATTACCAATATCTTAAGGTGGACGAGGCAAAATCAGTGTGATTCCAAACTATGATTGGGTTTTGAAATTATCATTTTGTTTGTCAGGATATCCAACCACTTCACATAACTTCATTTTCCTGAAAAACGCAAAATATTCTCATAGGCATAATTCAAAACAGGTTTGCTCTAAATACGTATAATTTTACCTCAATGTTCCTTGAACAGTTGTGACCATAACCAAAATTTATCCGGTGGAAATCGCTTGATCAATTATTTGAAATCACGATTTCAAAATTCTCGGACAACAAATTTTCATGTAAAACTATTTTCCTGGCCTACCAAATTCAAATTCATCTTGTGACAGTATTTTGTGGCCATTTGTATTGATGCCGGCCTTAAACAAAACTTTAAACCCTACGTATTTTAAATAAGTTCAAATTGTATATCAATTTGATGCTATATTTATTTAATGAATGCTTAAAGTTATGCAAAATTAAAGTGATCCACTCTCTGTATACTTATGGCTAAGCATGAGTCATTGAGGGCAGCATAAAAACTCATTTCAATTAATAATATTTCTTACAGAATGGCAAAATTTAATACTTATTTCTCCGCATATAAAAACAATGGCCATATTTTCTAAGTTCAAAAAACCAATATCTAAATATTGTTTAAACTATTAGGATCGGGCATTATTATGGAAAAAAATAAGGGTTTTTGGATTTTAAAATCGAATGGTATAAAAATATTATCAGGAATCTAATATCTTTATTTGGCAAAACACAATAAATACAATGGCAAAGTTGAATATTTTGTTCGAAAAAATATGTCAACTTTACTTGTTTTCAAGTATTTTATGAATGTACATGATCTAATTGTATGCAGATAAGCTACCATGGTAACAAATGTTTTTACAACAATTAAGCTTCCCAAACAAAATAAGGTATTGATTTATTTAAAATAAAATTAACAACAATCATATATTTCCAACATATTTTGATACAATTTTGCAGCACTTTAATTTTTACATTGTTAGATATTCCGGTGTATTCAATTTCATTTATCTGTTTTGTTCTCATACCTGTGATGCTTCCTAACATGACTCTGCAAAGCTCTGGAATTTTCATGCTCACTCCCACAAAACTGGCAAATTAGTGGCTCCTCCTTCTCATGGCTTAACAAGTGCTTATCCAAATCCCCTTTATTATTCCACAATTTTCCCGGACATTCCATGCACTCATATGTCCTTTTCTTATCCTCCCCAACCCCCTCATGGACCACAAATTTTTCCGTAAATTTTTCCGCCTTTGGATTCTTCTTTACCACTTTCTTTCTCGTACGCATCCTTGATCTCGGGACATATGTGATTTGATTATTACCGTTGTGATATTTTCGTACATGTCTTTGCAATGCTCTGGAATGGGGATGTTTGCTTCCACAAAACTGGCAAACTAATGGCTCTCCGTTTTCATGAGTTAGCAAGTGCTTTTCCAAATCGCCTTTAAAGTTCCACAATTTTCCAGGGCATTCTTTACACTCGTAACGGGGTTTGTTATTTTCTCCCTGATGAACTATAAATTTTCCCTCGAATTTTGAGACCTCCCTCTTGACAGCTTTTGCTATTTTTGGTTTTGATGTAGGCCGCTTCCTTGTGGATGGCTTACCACACACCTTTTTGTGTTGACTCAGCAAGTTATTTTGGCTAAACCTTTTTCCACACAAATCGCACTTGTTCTTCCACGTGCCTGCGTCAGTGTGAAGAAGCAAGTGTTTTTTCAAGTTTTCCTTGCCATTTACCACTGTTTTACAAACGGAACACTCCAGCTGGCTTCCTGAATGAAGTCTTCTTTTATGTACGTACAATCTTAATTTTGTAGAAAACGTCTTATCACATTGGTTGCACGGAACAATTTTCACGTTTACCTTTTCCAGATCCTTGTGAGTTTGCTCGTGTCTTACCAAATCCCTGTTGGTCTTGAACGCATGTTTACAAACAAGGCACTGATGAGTGCGTTTGACATGCACCCTTTTCATATGAGTTTCCAATACCTGCTCGGTCAGGAAATATTTCCCACATTTCTCACAGGCGATTCTAATCTTATGGGTCGAATATTGGTATTCATGCAGAAGCGATTTGCTGGGGAATGTTTGATCGCATCGATCACACTCGACGGGTGAAGTATGTTCATGAATCTCAATCAAATTATCGGCGCCTGATTTTTGTTTACTTTTTTTGACACCGGAAGTTGGGGAAGATTCAGTTTCTTCTTCAAAGTCACTAGAGGTGCCATCACTAAAATTATTGTCGCGTTCGGACGCCAGACTTGCGTCCTCGTCACTGGATTCAGAAGTTTGTTCATTTCCACCCTCCATTTGTTTGTAAGATATTCTCTTCTTCTGACGGAGACTATACTGTCGAGAACTTTCAGATTGTTCCGGTTCCAATTTTACTGGAACTACTGGGAAAGTCAGACAGGATACGTCTCCGGTTTCTTCCTCTAACTCGTCAACATTCTCATTTTCCAACTTCGGTTCTACTCGTGGTTGTTCCAAAATATGTTCCAATTCATTGCCATTGTCATCATCGGACCAATCATTCTCGTGACCAGATTGGAAATTCTCGCTTTCTTCTTCAGTTTCCGGTCCAATTTCATGGCTATTGATTTCCACAGTTGGAGGTTCCACGTGGGCCATCTGCGAAATAGGATTTTCCTCCGTGGCGAAAGTTTGCTTCTCATTATTCCCCTCTTCTTGTTCAAACTGGGTAGCATAATTAATCAAATGCAAACCCGGCTTCCCTTTATCCTTATGCATCGCATAAAGATGTTTACTCATGGAATGCCGACTTGAATAAGTTTTTCCACAAAACTGACAAATTATTCCAGCCGCTATTTTCGGCCCGTGATGAGTTCTCCTATGACTTCCCAATACTTTCTGATTGGAAAACATTTTACCACATTCATTGCACTGTATTTTCTTTTCCTCGTGTCGAGCCTCATGCGAACTTAAACTGTCCTTTCTTTTGAATCGCATTCCACACTTTGGACATTGATATTTGGCTGTGATGTGAACAGTTCTGAGATGATATAGAAGCATACGTCTGATTAAAAATTGGGAATCGCATTTGGAACACTTGAATAATTTGGCGTCGGGTACATCTCCTTTGTTCAAATGATCCAATCTCACATGCAGAGCTAAACTGTGCCGGGATGGGAAAATCGCTTGGCAAAATTGGCAAACCGCTTTCTCTACGGATGTTGGCTTGATTGGTTTATTGTGAGATTTTTTATGTTGTACCAGCTGATGTCTCACTTTAAAAATCTTGTCACACTTGTCGCAGGAATGGGTTGGCAAAACATGAACTCGTTTCATATGCACATTTAATCTCAACTTTGTCGGAAAAGTCTTTCCGCATTTGGTACACGGGTTATCGGACAACGTGTTGTGAGCAGTCAAGATGTGACGATCAAGTAATTTTTGGGTAAGGAATTGGGATTCACATTTTGAGCACTTGATTAATTTGCAGTCGCCTTTGTTCACATGCTTCAATCTCACGTGACGTGCTAAATGGATGCGAGTCGGGAATGTTTGTGGACAAAATTTGCAAGCGGCTTCTGACGACGAGTGACTTTTCTGGTGCTTTGTCAAGTTGTCCTGGGATTTGAAAGTTTTGGGGCAGTCTGGACACGTAAAACGAAGCTTGGCCTTGACTACTTTTACCTTGGTTGGTTTATCGTGAATTTTTTGGTGTGTCAGCAAATGTCTTTTTTCTTTGAACATTTTTTTGCACACGGAACATTCATGACTGCGTTGAGTATGAACCCTTTTGATATGCATTGCTAGTCTGTGCTTTGTCAGGAAACATTTTCCACATTGGTCACATGGCATGGGTATTCCAAGCTTGTGGGTTGAATGAAGGTGCTCGGTGAGAAAATATTTGTTTAGGAATTTTCGATCGCATATGTGGCATTGGTATTGGGCGGTAGGACCTGGATATTTGTGAACTTTCATCAAATGTTGGTTTAAGAGAAACGGTGATTTGAATTCTTGGCCACATTCTTTACAGGAATGGATTTTGTGAACTCGAACAATGTGGCGGTCCAGGAGCCACTGGGTGGCACAAGATTCTAAGCATTTGGAACACTGGAATATTTTACTGGCTTTTGGGGTCTTGTGTTTGGTTTCCTTGCAGTGGAGATTTAGATTGTTGCTGGTCTTGAACAGTTTTTTGCAAGCGGGACACTGGAACTTGGCCTGGACGTGGACCCTTCTTAAATGATCTCTGAGTCGTATCTTGGTCAGGAAAGTTTTGCCACATTGCTCACATGGTAATGGGGGTCCTAATTTGGGAGAGGTTTGTCTGGAGACTACCTTGTTCTCCACGGGTTCAATTTTAATTTCTATTTGAGTTTCTGGAGAAGCAGGGTTTGGATCTTCTAGTGAAGTTTCCAATTCCTGACTATCCATATCCTCACGGTCGGAATCATTTTCCTCGTCCGACTGAGTATTTTGGTCGTGTTCCGGATTTACAATTTTAACTCGAACAATCACATTTTCGTCATCGTGGTCCAATATTTCACTGGATCCCTGCTCAAGTTTGATATTGGTCACGTCAGGCATTCCGTTTTGTAAAAAATGTGTCAACGTATCACTATGGTATGAATTATAATAAAATACGAAAACATTAAAAATCATTTCATGAAAATGAACTGTAAAACGTGAAGTTAAAATTCTTACCCTTCAGCGGGACACGAAATGTCAGCAATTTTGGAATGTTCCGTCATTTTTTGTAGAGTATCCACTCGCTTCAACAACAAGCGGGGCTGGGAACTGGAAAGTCGGTTTTTACCTTTAAAGCATTCAAAATTACCGATTTTAAGCTCATCTTTTAAGCATTTCAATTTGCTAAAATAAATGGTTTTTTGCTTACATCTTTTTATAATTTTCTGCCGGTAGTTTTTCAAAAATTCCAGAGAATTGTCTGAAGTTCCACTGGACCGATGTGACAGATTTCCATGTTCGAAAAGCTGTTGTAATTTTAGTAGTCTTGAAGGCACTCTTCCAGCCAATTCCATAATCCCAACTATGCGCCCCAGCTTCCACTCCAACTTCATTTCCAGACATTTCATTCGGTGAAATTCGTCACAAAATCCATCAACGATAACTCCACACAAATTGCAACATCCCAGCAGCTTTGACCCATGAACAAAATTCACAGCCTCTGACTCCAATGGATTGGTAAATCTTTCCAGTAAAGTAATAAATCTGCTAACCTCTCCATTAATATTTTGTTTGGCACTTTCACTGGTTTTGTAACAAAACAGACAAATCTCAAAACCATCCATTGTCACTTATCTCTAATTCACTTGGCAATAAAATACAAATGGGAATATAATTTGACCACAGAATTATTATAATTCCTTATTTAGGATTTTTTTTTGCAAATTTTGTTACAGATGAAAAAAAAGTGTTGTGAAATTCCTTGTGGATTTCAGTGAGCAATTCAATGCGAAAACAACGTAAGCGAAAATAATGCACAAGCTGAGACAAGAAACAGCTGAGTTTTGTTTGGCTTTGGTAGCATACGGAACAGCATTACATTTTTATGAGAACACTGAAACTCGCAGCCAATTCCGCTCGATTTTCTCAAAATCACCAACGTGTCATTTTGTAAGCAACGATATTTTTAAAAACCTATTAATTAAACTGATGCAAAAAAATTTTTGGTGTGTTTTCGCAGTGTAAGCAGTGAATTATGGAGACTTCGAGTTATTCCTGTGAGGTGTGCATATTTTGCTGTAAAACCAGTAATAAAAATGTGGCTGAATTTGCCAAGAAGGACAACAAAATTTCTAAACAATTAAGTCTAAATAATGGTAGTAGCATAGTTAGCAGATTTGTTAACTTTCTGGAAAGATTCGGTGGAAAATGTGAGGATGGAATGTCGGTTAATTGCAGATTGCAATTACACTTTTCGAGGTTGATGGGATGTTGCAATGTGTGTGGGCATATTGTTGACGGGTTTTGTGAAGATTATCATAAACTGAAATGTCTGGAGTTGGAAATGGAATGGAAATTGGAGCGTATAAAGGGAATTATGAAACTAGCTGGTAGGGTGCCGTCAAGGCTCCGGAAAATTAAAAGCATTGTCAGTGATAATGATGATAATACGGGTGAGCAGTTTGTGGAAAAGTTTAAATGTTACAGGCAGAAAATCATTAAAAATTGTGAGTGCTTTCAAATACGAGAGAAAAATAATCGGATATAAAATTTGGAAATATTTTTTGGGAATATTAAAGCAATTTTTATTTGGTTCCCGTATAGGTGATAAGCGACTTTCAAAATCCCAGCCACGTGTGAACATAGCACGGACCGATTATTCCAAACATCCAATTTTACTTGGAAATGAAATCCTCACCAAGAAATCACAGATCGAAAGGTGAGTACGGATGATAACTGCCAGTCTTAAGGATAAAATTTTGTACTAATTTTTTGTTTTCAAAATTCTCTGACTAGATTGAAAGGAACTGCAACATATGATGAGAAAGACTTTCTCGTGGACAATAGTGCTGCGCAAAGCACCGATCCTCAAATCAAACTAGAATCTGAGCAAACTACGGAATATTTTGTTGACATGGACTCTACCGTTTTTGAAGATGACTCGTGGCTTCACGTTGATGACATCCCGTTTAAGACGGAATCCTCGCAGGATATCCAAACGACACAAGAAGTTGAACCCCAGTCATCATCCCACCGCCAGCAGGATCTTCCAAAGAAGAAGAGGAAACCAAAACCAGACAAATCCTCAGCTTCCGTTCTGAGTAAGAAATGTTTTAAAAAGTTCTCCGCCCAGAAAGGTCAACGAACCCAGAGCTATCCCTGCTCAGAATGTGCCCAAACTTTTAAAACTCCTCGCCTTCGAAAGAAACACGTAACCTTAACGCACCTTCCCAAAACCCCTCCCACGAAGAAATTTCAATGCAACGAGTGTGGACTGGCGCTAAAGACTAAATCTGCGCTAACGGATCACATCAAAACTGTGCACAACAATGCGACACCAATTCCATGTGAAGAATGCGGAAAGCCATTTTTAACCGAGAGGCGACTTTACTTTCATAAAAGAAAGGTTCACGTGACACCAAGTTATCAATGTCGCGTTTGCAAAAAGACATTCAAAACCAAATACAATTTGAAAGTCCACGAGTACGTTCATTCAGATCCTAACTCGTGGAGATTTAAATGTGAAATTTGTGGCAAGCCATTTTATGAAAATGCGTTTTTGCAAAATCACCTCAAGAATCACTCCACCGGTTCAAATAACGATGACCAAGTTAGGAAGGATTCTACGATTCCAGACAGGAGAAATGCGTGCTGCCAAATTTGCCAAGTTTGGTTTGCAAGCCGACGGGAATTAAAAGGCCACTTTGAAAAGGATCATCATGACCAATTAGATCTTCAAGGGGAGGAGCTGCTAAACGATGGGAAACAATACCCTTGTTCAACGTGTGGAAAGATTTTTAATAATCGATGGATGTTGCGTAGGCATACGATTAGAATTCACGCTCCACCTAATCACACTTGTGACCAATGTGGAAAAAGTTTCAAAACCAGGGGGGAATTGAAATGTCATGAAATGTTCCATAAGGGAGAAAGTGCTAGAAATATTCAGTGTGCTGAATGTGGAAAGTTGTGGTTTAGGAAAAGTGACCTGGCCG
>JAHZMV010003269.1:0-10063 GCA_027743765.1 Coecobrya sp. COE2
GGAATTGCCATTTAAAATAACGAAATGTGTCAATTTAAACCATTCACACACACAACAACCGTGGTAGTAGTAGTATTTGTAAATATTCTGTAATATGATCCTGCTTTCAATTCCTTAATCTTATTACTAAGATAGCATATGTACATACATACCTATACAGAGATAAAGTATAATAGAGACAAATAGAGACGTATTAATAAGTACCTACGCATGTTTGTTAAGGTTGAATTCAGGGGTTTCTAGTACTCTCGTTTTCATTATCACATGGTAACAATATATTTTCATAAAAAGCCAATTGCCAGTAAAGATCTCCTATCTAATATTGCCAAGAAAAACATGATGTCCGAATCAAACTAAACTTCTACTTTTTAAAATGTTAGGATTTAGGATTACGTTTATATAAAATTTTAACTTGCTTAAGTTCAGATGCATACCCATTCTACAGGCAGATTCTATAGTTAAACAACAGGTAATAGTAATAATGATAATGATCCCTAATCCCTATATAATCCTAGTGCGTATTGCGTATCTAGGTATATAAATCTTTACATACCCTACCTGAACAATGCATGACTACTAAAAAAAACTAGTACTAACTACAGTCACTCACCACCACAAGCCGTTAAAACAAAACTGTTGGTACATTACTGCTGATTGCTGAGTAGTACTTGAAAAACCAATCCCCAACCAAATAATGAAATAATAATAATAAACCGAACAATCAAAAGTCAGCGGCATGGAGTGCAAATCAGAGGTAATTTACAAGCTAGCATAATCAATCAGTATTTAACTAGTTTAGTATATATATATAAAGGTAATAATATATACATCTAATATTGCATTTTGCATAGAATTCTGATATTATGATGCAGCAGTAGACTATAAAACCCATTTTTATTTATCAGTTCCCCTTTGATTTCCTTTCGACAGTCACATGATAAAAAATTAACAAAATTACCCTCATTTTAGAATTTTTCCATGCTCCATCTTCTCATCATCTATCAGATTGGTCCGAGTAGGTCGAAAACCTATCAGAGACAATATTATTCACCTAAAGCAATACAGACAGATACAATGCCATTAATATAAAGACAATTTAAATTCTGCTTTAATATTAAAATAATATTACATATATCACGCCAGGCCATACAAATTAGAATGTATGAATTCGTGTGAATGAAGCAGAGATATTTTAAAAGTTATTATAGTACCTATTCTAAAAATTTACTGAATGCTACAATACAACCCTACCTGCCATAACCTAACAAGCAAACCAAATCAGTGTTGCAAGTTGCAGTAGTGTTGCAGTTGACTTATTCAACGTTGTGAAGTTTTATGTATCCTTAAGGAACAAGTCAAGCTGCAGCATTTCTCTTGTTTGCCAGTTTTGCCATTTAGTGGTAATGTTGAAAATACAATGAAAAAATGCTTGCCGTAGTCGTCATTTGGTCAGTGGCCACGACCAGTCGCTATTAAATCAACCTCCTGAACATTAACTAGCAACTGACGCACTGATCGCTTGCCAAAGAGACATGACATGATGATAATGCAATGTGTAGTTAGTTTTTTTTTGCTTTTTTGACTACGTGTGTTTATGTATGAGTATGAACACTTAATGCTGAAGTGTAAAAGAGAGATTCTTATGGGATCACAGCACACGCACATATCCAACACACTTTTACACAATGCAATTGAACGCTGGTGGTGGTAAAATGTTTGCAATAATTTTTGGTACACGGCACAACGCATAATTAAAGGTTCCTTTCCTTTGGTAGATGTTGGAGCAGTAGTGTTTGTGTAATATTCCTATTTTGCTATATTAATTATTTTTATGGCTCCCACAGTGAGATGCCTTAATGTTGTGCTGAAGAAATAATATACCTATACTTGTTTTATATTCTCTGTATTACAGAGTCTGTAAATGTAATGTCCAATGCAAATCGTCGAAAACAGAAATAATGCACATATCGTGTACCACCATTAATCTTCATGCAAGAGGCCAGTCTTGTTGCGCCTGTCTGTCTAAAAGTTACTGTGAAGCACCTGCCATTTTTAACAAAACAATGGAACAGTCAGGATAGATAAATTGCACATTTAAAGGTTACAGTGTTCATTGTATGCATGAATAGATTTTGTATTCGTCAGTCTAACAAGTGCGAATAACAGTTAATCAGCAAACCAACATATTCTATCGGTATTTTCAATTTAATCATCGTCAGCGTCTATGGCTGGTGTTTATTCTTGGTCTTGTCGCATTACATTTCTTTCTTTCCTCGCATATTTAAATATTTAAATAGGTAAATGCAAAAACCAAAGTCATACGTCAAAGCTCCATAAATATATAATAATATAGAACAATGCAATTAGCAACAATGTGGTTACATACCTAGCAGGCAGGTGGATTGTGGATAAAGTAAAATAATGAAAGGTGCTGCTACTACAAAACTACAAAAATGCCACTTGAGGAGTTATTCTACCTAACTATCCAAGTTGCCCAATCATAAGTAATGTTTTGCATATGTGTTCATTACTACCATCATCTTCGTCAACATCACTGCCGCCGTCAGCACAGTATAGCGTCCTAAATCACAGCAGAACTTCGTCAGTCTATTTCAGTAGGTCAGTGCTTCAATAAAAAATGGGATGAGAAGAGAGTGCATGCAGTGCTGAGTAGGCCACATTGAGCAAAGGAAACAAACGAAACGATAACGGTGATCCATCCATCTTGAAGCGTTTCCTCTAAAGTGTCAAATATATAATATAATATATCTCATTCTTCACTAATCGTGACATTTAAACACATTCGGGCAAACGGATTATTGACGATCAGCATGATTTGACAACTAATCGCCATCGTCATTGACCATTCTCAAAAACAACAAAAGTGGATCGGAATATCGGAAATAATGCGTGCCATGATATTTTCAGAATTTGTGAACTAAATTAGTTCAACTAGTCCTTGACTATTTGCTATCTTAAATGAGTCTATTTCTTGTTTACTTAACTTGTCAGCCTTGTTCATCATTAGCCAGGTTTGGGGAGTTCAGAAAAAACGAGTACTGAGCAGTGCAACAATGGAATTGAGCCATTTGCAGCAAGTATCCACATTCCACACATAGAAAAGTTCTTGTGAACAGAACTATGTACATACGTTGAAAGTAAAAGGTTGGCCATTTGTCATGATATCCATTCATCGTCTTTATAAAGTGGCGTGCTTGTGTCGAGAGACCAAGGCTGTGCTATATTATGGAATTTAGGTTTCTTGGGAATCTCTCAGTTGTTGATTTGCTCAGTACAGCCACAAAAAAGGAGCGCACTGACCTGTCAATGCCAAACCAAAAGGAGACCTCGTCAACGTATACCTATTAAGTTGGTTCTCACCCCTTATTATTCACCTAGTAAAAGGAGAGGATCGGAGTAGTGGAGTAGCTGTGTGCTGGGTCGGACGGAGGTGGCGGTTATGCAGTGGCTAAAGTCAAATACTTTTCATGCAATCACAAGAGAGGATGTGACGCCTGCACTGAAGTGCTCTGAATTGTGGAATTGTCACGATACAGGAGGAGGATTACAACTTTGCAAATTGCAACAACGATCTTGTAAAAAGAGCAGCAAGTCGAATCACGTGAGACGGTAAAGAAGTGGTAATTGGAGTGGCACGAATGTGAAAAGGCGTCCTCCATTACAAATTGTTTGCTGGCTTAAAATAGTACTGGTTGAAAATACTACAAACTTGATCATTTGTGTGTGTTGCAAGTAAAATGAATAAATGTAGAAATGAAAATGCCCTGTACGACAAAGCATCGTGTTAACCTGAACAAATTGTAGATTATCCAGCTTGGAAAACTTTAGCAGTTTATTTGTTGCCTTCGGTCTATTCTTTGAAATGGCTATTCTCGGTTTCGCCCTCAACTTGCTTGGGTTCCTGCTGACGCGAATCTATATTCCCACAGGTTGCACTTGGCTCCTCTCCCGCTATGTCATTAAAGCGCCTCCGATCTCCTTTTGTGCTGAAGTGATCGCTTCATTTTTCACAGCGATTCTCTTTCTACCAATTATCACTTCTGTTAGTTTACTTAACCTATGTGCGAGATGCTTGTTGAGCTGCTATTTGAGGACAAAGTTTCACGGAAAAATATGGCTTATGAGTGGAAGAGACAGTTTTGTGAGTCATGATGAGTACGCCAACTCATGTAATCATTACTCCCTGTATGTGCTCAAAGGAAAGTGCGATTTGACCAAGATTCAGAAAAAGTTTGCCTCCATTTTAGAGAAAAAGTTGGCAGGTGATGATGAAGCTGTGTACGACAGGATGAAACGGAGACTAGTCAAAAAGTTTGGGTATTACTGCTGGCAGCATTTGGGAGACCAATTCGACATTAGCCAGCATGTCAAGTATTTAACAGGGGATGAGAACACGGTGCTTACTGAAGATCAGGTTTTCGACGAGCTCAAAAAGATGTACGATTATCCCTTGAGTGGAGAAAAACCGCAGTGGGAAATTCTTGTG
The DNA here is from genome assembly GCA_027743765.1 of Coecobrya sp. COE2. Taxonomy (NCBI): domain Eukaryota; kingdom Metazoa; phylum Arthropoda; class Collembola; order Entomobryomorpha; family Entomobryidae; genus Coecobrya; species Coecobrya sp. COE2. The sequence goes on from JAHZMV010003269.1 coordinate 4,508, forward strand.
ATACCAAAATATGTATATTCCAAGCATCACAGAAGAAGCTACAGTAGCGATACTAACAACAACTGCAATAGTCAACAAGAAAGTATAGAAATGGACAGTTTGGAAGCTGGAAATGATGAAGCCGATGCGGCCCAGTCCACCGTAATTGATTCTCACTACGCTTTCATCGTGCGCATGCACCATTCCATCATGGATGGCATTTCCGCTGGTAATGCACTCCAACATTTTATGGCTGACAAGAAAATGAAGTTGACCGTTGATCCACTATCGGACTGTCATAAGCTTCCGCTCTGGAAGGTAGTATTAGCGTACGCTCAAGTAGTTATTTGTGGACCCCGGGCATTTTTCAAGACTGCATTACTAGATGAAACTAATTGCTTTCATGGGCCCAAATTAACTGGTCCAAAGACGCTGAGTTGGTCGAGACAGGTAAAATGAAAGAAATAGGACAAACGGTGTCAATGTTCAAAGTTACCAATCATTACGAAACTGCTTTTCATTTATACAGGTTAACGTGGATGCTTTGCGACGAGTGAAAGACGCAACGAGAACCTCTGTCACTGCCGTTCTAGTCTCGTGTTTGGGAGGCTCCGTGCGTAATTTGGCGATGAAAAAGGGTCTCCCTGTGCCTGGTCGTGTGCATGCTTTCCCTACCATTGGAATTTTACCTTTCCCGGATATCAAGCCAAGAAACAGGTTTACAATGGCTTTACTTCCTCTCTGCATTGGACTGGAAACGGGCCTAGAGAGACTCAAGTCTGCTCAACGCTCACTCAGAGACCTTTTATCCAGCCCCGATGTACTGCTCAATTATCATTTGATGCAAGTCATTGGTGTTCTTCCTGTTACAATTATCAACTTTTTTATCGACTTGTGCCATGCCACATTGCTGCTGAGCAATGTTCCTGGCCCAGCAGAAAGGGCGACACTTTTTGAAGGAGATGAAGTGACTGATATTGGCATCTGGGCTCCTATTCAGCTTGGAATAGGTAAGACCTGTGGACGGTGCACTGTGGACCCGTCACATTTTTGCTAATTAAAAATATTCCCATTTTCATATATTAAATTGTGCATTTTGCAGGGATCGGAATGTCACTATTCAGCTACGGAGGGATTGTTCGCGCAACGGTAGTCACTGACAAGGTCGCATGTTCAACTTCCTCTGATGTTCCTACCATTGTCGATGAGTTTGAAAAGGAAATCATTAACCTTACAAAAAGTGCCGGTGTTCCTGAGAATGAAGTTTTCGTTAGCAAATAAAGTTTTGCTACGAAAAACTACATCTCGTAATTAATTACATAAATTGGGATTGACCGATCAAACTTTCATTTTTAAACGAGAAACTCGCAAAAACTTCAAACGATGATCCCTACTTTCATCTCCAATTCAAGCACGATTTACTGTTATAGACCCCTTCCTTCACTATATCAACACCTACATGCTTGGGTTATCACTTGCCCACAATGAACTTTTATGATAGTGTGCACTGTGTACTACTTTTTGTTGTGTTGGATTTTTTGAATTGTGTGTGCGCTCGTATTTAGTTGTAGCATCAACTTAAAATGATTTAGCATTGTTTTGTAGCAACAATTAGCCATGCATTTAGCATGAATAGATCGTGGTATGCGCCTACATGATCTGCACTGCTATAGAACAAAACTCAATCAAGATAAAATTGGGATAACGATGATTACTGCGTTAGGAATGTAGTAATCTTTGGTTTTAATTTCAGTCGACAGTCTAAAGCTATAATAATTACTGTTATTATCAATTATGCTCCGTTATGAATGTATGCAGTTGCAAAATCATGTAGTGTAAATACTACCAGTAATGAGCCTATGTAAATATGAACAAAAATAACATTTTAGTCAGTAGCAATAAAATTGTTAAATCCTGTCTACTTTGCGCTAACTTTATTATTTTCCACGCTTCAAAATAAATACCGATAATTAGTCATCATGCGCTTTGTAGTTACGTTAATTTAGCATTCATTTTTAAAATCTTTCAAACACTAACTGCCTTCTGTGTTTTGTAACACTCTGATTATCCTGATTGTGATTTATGATTACGATGGGATAAACGCTACACAATTTCTTGACAGATCATGCATTTTATTGATCTAACGGGCGAGGAGACCCAAAATGTTCCAAAATAATAATATTCCATAATGAACAATAATAGAGAGGAGAAAAGGAGTATGCGCATCCGGAGATAAGTATTTCATCATGAGTATTTATTGTGGTGATTGATTGGAGAAACTGTGTTAGCAAAAAGTGAGGCACAACAAAGGAGCATTCTGGGAGGGTGAATTGGCAGAGGAGCAGTGACTGGTTGACGGGAATCATGCGGATAATTTTAAAGCGAGAGGAGCCAAGAGTTGTGGAAAAGGTGAGTGGTTTGGTTGGAGGCGAGTGCGAGCTAGTGGATCTCAGAGGCGAGCTGCGCTAGAATGTGCGGCAGCCAGAGGCGGCGTGCATCAAGCATTGCTGAGTGAGTGCACACGTGCATAACCCTCTGTCCATGTTGTATCCCTGCCTCTGTTCAAGCATGTTGAGTGAATCCCATTTCCTTTTCATCAGCCGTCTGCATTGCTCCGTGCAATTTTAAACCCAAGTGAAAATCGAGGAGGACACATCAAATCAACACGTTTTTGCAGCTGCCGTTAAATAATTAATTTGAGTGACGACACCCTTCCAATTTACAAATCGAAATCCTACTTTTATCCGACAGTGTCACGTGACAAAATGGTGATTGACATGAAGGCCAAGAATAAGGGTCGTCCACAGGTAATTTAAAAATCTGGTCTTGTTGCTAATTTTAAGTTAGTGTGAAGCCAAAAGTGCTGAGCAAGTGAGAATGACATAATTAATTAATTAAGGTTCAGAAGCATTCCTAGTTTAATATCTATATTATTCTTTTACAGTCATTTGGAGGTGGAGGGACTCCGAATAAGAACAAGGGAAATTTTCAGCCCAAGAAATCTTTCTCACCAAACAACAAACAAGGTGGTGGTCCGCCAAGGGGTCCTCAAGGAGCTCGACCTGGAAAACAGTTTGGAAATAAAAACAACAGTCCTGGGAAGAAAGGTGAAGGAAAGCCACAACCTCAACAAACGCCCAACAAGCAACCAAATCAGCAAAAAGCCGTAATTGCTGCAAAACTGCAATCTCCGGTTGTGAAGGCGGAGCAAAATGGGAATAACAAAAGGGGGGATGCTCTTCGGCAGTTTAATGACAAGAGTAAACCCGGTTTTAAGGCCTCCAAGGGGAAGCAAGGTCGCAATGAAAATCAAAAGGGTCCTAAGAAGAACAAGTCAACAAATCGCTATCACCGCTTCCAAAATGTAAGTGAAGATTGTGCGGTTGCATTATTGTAATCAATAATATGGAATAATACGGTTTTTGGAAAAGTAAATACATTATTAGGATTTTTGTCATTATGGTTGTTTACAGAAACTTAGCAAGAAGGTTAGAACACCCCAATCCTGTGCCAGGGCTCTTAAGGGGGAGCAAGAGCTTTCAGCGTCACATAACAGGATTCTCAAGATAACCCTTCCGGACCAAGTTATTTCTACACAGGATGTACATGGTTGGACTGCTGGAATTGAAAGCGTTCTGTTTACGAAATCCCTGGAACCACGTCATTTTACAGTTGTTCTTAGTGCAGATGCTAACCTTAAAAAAGAAATGGAAAAGTTAAGCAAAGTTACCGTTAATGGTGGGAAGATTACAGTGAAAGAAAATGATCCTTCGGAATTAGGCCACACACAAGGAACAAATAAGGACCCAGCCGAAATGATCGATCCTTATACGCTGTAAGTTTTCCCTTCCAGCAATGCTTTGCAGGAATAATTAAAATATTTTGGTCATGCTATAAATTAATTTACGTGTTTGATTCTTTTGTTTAGGTACGTCACTAATCTTCCTGAAGGCATGAACAAAAGTGAACTGGAAGCACTGTTTCCCGGTGCATTGGTATCTGCTCCCAAAAAACACAATCCAAAAATGGGCACCCCAAGCAAATTCGCTTTTGTGTCCTTTGATACTCCGGAAACTGCCCTAACTGCTTTTCAAGAAAATTTTAACAAGGCCATTGAGGGTAAATCCATTGTGATGAGGTTCAGAAGATTGAATATGTTCGAGCTGAAGAAGGAGCAGCACAAGAAGAAAAATGAGGGAGCGGTGGAAGAGAACCAGGCCAAAGCCAAGAAAGAAGCTACAAATGCAAAGGCCAAGGACATAGCAAAGGCTGGAAAAGTCGCCACTCAAGTTAAAGCGCAGGGACCTCAAACTCAAAATAAAGTTCAGCAACAACTGAAAGGAAACAAGCCTGTAAAGCAAGAGCCTATTGACGATGATCATGATGAGGACGATGATGACGATGAAGAGGACGACGAAATGGTTAGTTTCTTATGTCAATTTACGGTGCAAATGGCATTATGCAAGATATTGTCGCCAAGAAAACTAATTTCTCATTAATTTTAATTTTCTTCCGCACAGGAAATGGACGACGAAGAGGATGAGTCAGGAGATGATGCTCAAGAAATGGTAGGTAGCACGAGCTAAATAAAATTAGAATTAGCAAGTTGAAGATTTTTCAATTAGGTAAACATTTTCCCATTATTACAGGATGACGATGATGATGACGACGACGATGAGGAAGATGACGACGATGAAGATGATGATGACGATGATGACGACGACGATGATGAATAGAGTTTTTGTTTTTTCATACATACATACAGTTTTTGTTACTTATTTTTCTTGTGTTATTACGATTTTTATTCCAGCTTACACTAATTAATATAAATGTAACTAGATTTCAGGGCGTTAGGATTTTCCCAGCAGTTGTAATTATCCTGTTTTATTTAGAGTATTTTGAAAAAGATTGTCTACTAGGTATATGTATGTACTAATATATTTCACGGATTCAATCATACTATATTTGTATTTTGTTAACGTATGTTCTACAGTTTGTACGCATCATTTCTTTTCTAATTGTATAGTGATATAAAACTACGAAACGTAAATTGTGAACATTAAGTTTTGTTGGAATGTGTAGGTAGACGATAGATGGAATGCTGACATTGTGCGCCTCTGTAACTTAGCTAGATTGACAGTGGTGGATGGTATGTTATTAAAATTAAATTTTCAGTAATCAGAGATAGCATTTAGACTATTTAATAATTTGAGTTATACAATATTATAATATTATGCGAAGCTTGTTTTCGCAGTGTTAATAAAAATCTCGTAAATACTTTACACATTCGCTTTTACCCTCGAAAACCCGACCTTAAAGGGGTATTTCAAGTTATTTAGTACGTTGTAATGTTAGATAATTAGATAATGACATTATTGAATGATTAGCTGTCTACCAAGAATTTATATTTCAAGTTCTTGGTGCTAAAGGTTTGGACAAAAACAGGATTAATTTTATACATTGTTTTAGTAGTTTACAGAGGATGAATTTTCTTACAATGAATGACTTTGAAGCGGAGAAAAAGTACTATTTATGTGAGTTAGGAACTGGAAAACATAACCAAATGAATCTTCAAAG
>JAHZMV010003270.1:0-12939 GCA_027743765.1 Coecobrya sp. COE2
AAATTTTAAGTGCTCCTTTTCCTCTCTGATGTTCTTCTTTGAAAGGCTTCCGTGTAGTCAGTCAGCAACATGCAGCAATAAGGAACATGATCATAACATATACAACACCAGCAGCACCAGCACTCTGTCATCATCAACATGAAGATCACACAAGAGAAGAAAGCCAGACCAGGGAGACATTTGAACTTCATTCATCTTTTTTTAAGACATATCATCCTTCCTTCAGCTTACTTTGCTTGGCTGCCATAAAACTGACAAGTCATTTTTGGCAGGCCGTAGGAATACGCTTTTAGAACAATAACGCAAGCTTTTGCGAACGGGTTGGCAAAAGTGAAAGTAAACTGGAAATAATGCTGAGAGGAGAATATAATGGGAATATAATTCCACGTCGTGTGTACTCCTCTCTCTCTCCAGTATTTGCACAATTTTCTCCTTTTCGCTCCTACACTTCTCCCTACTTCCATCATAGACTATAATGCTGACTAAACAGAGAGTGATAGGATCATCATCTTCATCATCAGTCTATATTATGTATAATGATGAATGAATAAAAAGCTCTCCTGTGTGTCTCTGTTTCTACTGCTATTGCTCATGATGATATGCTCCCTTACTATAAAATACTATAAAGACACAAAGACAAGCAAGTAGAAAGTAGTCTGGAGTCTCTGTCTTGATGATAGTACGACTGACTAAGAGAGAGTGAGGAAAGGAAAGAGGATTGTGAAACCGCTTGTGTGTCATGCCTGCCTCCTTTCTCCTCTCGTTTTCCTCCATACCACCTTTTTTATCTCCCTCCTGAATTCGGCTTTGCCCTCACTCTCCCGCACTATCCTCCTTGAATGAAGAACATTCGATGAACCACAAGACGAATAATAATAATGATATTGCTCGGTGAAAGTCTTTCCTTTGAGAGAGACAGGGAAACAGAGCTAAAGAGAGAACCCAAGTTGCTTTTTCCTTTCCGCTTTTCTATCTCCCCCCGCTACTTTCACTCACAACCACCACCACGACTCTACTGATTCACTTTCTCTCTAAGAAGATAGAAAATGTTTCCTCACAGCATATTATAGATACACACACGTCACCGCTATGGCTTTCTATTTCTCTCTTTTCTATCTCCACTACCAAGCACGAAAATGGTCATGAAGAAGCCATATATAGGGAGATAGGTATAAAATCTCTGTATAGGTAACTATATCAAAGATGAATATTTTCTCTATATAGCAATAGTGTTTATGGTGGTGGTGCTCAAAGCGATGAATGCAACTCTGCTTCTTCAGCACACATGCCAAGCACATCCACACACATCTTGCTCATCATCATCTCTTTTTTCCATCTTCTCTTTTTTTCCTTTTCCATCGTAATAGCTAGAGCGACGACGACACAACGGTGGCGACGACCTACTCACCATTTTTCTGAAATGAAACGGCGGCAACAGAAGCAGAGTAGCTGCCTACCATACTCACCAACAACCACCACCACCTCCAGTGTGTATAGTACTATGGCTTCTCTGTCTAAACTGGAACAACTACTAGTTACTCTTTTTTCTTTCCCCGCTGCTGCTGCTGTCTCTCTGTGTAATTCTGTGAGCAGCAAGCAAGGAGCAGCTTTACTAGAGGCATATCACACTCGAGAATCCGGAGGAGAAGACATAGAGGCTCTACAAGAGTTGTGGCAAGAGTCAGTTGAAAACAAGTTTGCAAAGAGATATCACACACGAACAGACACACAAACACCAATCTAAGTTCTAGCAGCAGCAGCAGCAGGCAAAATAATGATAATAAACGGAGAGAGAGAGAGAGGTAGGCCGGAACGAAAGTAAAAAAGAATTATTGTGAAGCTTTCTTTTTTTAAAGGGAAATTCAGTATCGCATCCGGAAAAGTTGTTGTATATAGTTTGCACGTAATACTGCTGACAGTGTGTGGTGGTGGCTTCTGCAGTAGTTTTGCTTTTGTATTCGCAAAAACGAAAGAAAGATTGCTTTTATAATATTATTTAGTGTATATTTTAGCAAAGGAAAAATAGGAAGAGATACAAAAAAGAAACACGTTGTGTAATAAAAGAAAGATAAGGAAACTGCCAAGTTTACTACTATTACTGCATATTATACTTTTTTGGTGGGTTGGTTGCATACTGCTGATATTGTTCGCATCTGGACTACAACAAGAAGAAAACAAAGTGAGGAAGAAACAAAAGAAAAATCTGAGAAAGTTGGAGAGAAAGATAGATAGGGAGAAAAAAGTGAAAGTAGAAGGGTCTTTACAAGCTGTTTATTTATACCGATTATTTTCAAAGAAAAGTGGTGACAGTGGATGAGGTGGTGGTAGTGTGGTATTGTGTAAGTGTGCTTTATAACAGAATAAAAAAAATTGGTAATATGGTGGAATGAATTCCTATTGACGGGCGTTCCTCGAATCGAACACAATTGGACATTTTCGGTTGAGTAATAAATCCTCAAACCCGGGTAAGGATTGCACGTTTTTTTGTACATTTTCTTGCAAAGTTGGTAGTAAATACCCAGAGCTGTACTGACGAGAGATGTTAATATAGATGGAAGATGGGCATTTGCATGCTAATATGTGTAATGGGAAAAATATTGTCATCAATTCATTTTTTTAGAAATGTGACTTAATTAATTAAATACTACATCTGAAGAATTCAAGTGTTTACATGTAAACAGGTTGCTTTGACCTTTCACTGGAATTCTTTCATTCGCGAATGTATAAAAATATTGCATACTTCAACTACGTATAACGTAGTAAAATTTGATTATTATAGCTCTTTGTTATAAAAGAAATCTTGATATTTTAGGGAATAGAAAAAACATGTTTACACTCAACTCTCACAATAGGTCTACCACGCTAAAGGAAAGTAATAACGTTTCTTTGAAGTGATGACAGCCAGAGCGAAAATTAAAAGGTTACCTGAATTTTTCATTTCATTTTCTACTCAACACGCGCATAGTTCAATTTAATTAATTATAATGATGAGCAGCTTTCTCGGGTGCTTTCTCGGGAATTCCTTGCGATTGGTATAGGTGGTGGTATGACATCAGCATAGCAAGTTTTCTCTACTTTATAAAAAATGGATTTGCTGTAATTGTTATCATTGTCAAGCCAAAGCAGAAATGATTTCTAGGTTCAATTTTTTTGCATAACAGCCTCTTCTTCGGAGAACCAATAGTTTTGTAAGAAAGGAAAACTTTCAAGCTTACATGTACATTCATTGTTTAGTTCTATTATGCCTTTTTTCTGAAACGGTTGACGTAGCACAGAAAAATAAGAGTGGGAAGTTCTTTCAAATTACTATTATTCCATTCGATATAGATACGTACATACATTATGTATACCCATGCACCGGCCATGTTTATTATAATTTGCTGTGTCAGGGAACTTTCCACATGTGACCTTGATTTTCGTATGGAAAGTTTCGCTTTTATTCTTTTAAGTCAGAGAGAAAGTATGTAACATGCGGGAGGGTGTAATAATTCGTACATTCCTCAAAGATAATATAAAACTCACGGTGTGAATCAATTTGCGAGTAAATAACATGTCCTTGATTTGACCTAAGCATAATGACATAGGTTTTGGTTTATATTACAATTTATCCACAAAATACTTTTACGTGTCAAATCAAGTACACCAAAGAAAATGAAAAAATACTGCTTTTATAATCATATAACACGATTATTGCTAATACACATGACATAAATAAAGTTAGAAATGTGGCTAATGCATCTAAGTCAGAGATCCACTCAAATTCTAACGGTCTGGTGAGCTTCAAAATTACTAATTACTAAACCCATCAAACGTTCGGTCAAGCATTTTCCACTGGAGCTTAAACATTACAGAAGAGGAACATTACATGCCACCATCACGATGCAACATTTGGCCTATATATTTATTTTGTAATTTACACCAGTCTCTCAGATCAAATTAAGCAGGTTTGTGTGCGCCGAGCTGGTAATCAAATAAATTTCTGGAAAAAGTTCCCTCGTCCCGTTTTCATTAGCCAATATAACCCACACCGTGAGATAGAGAGAAAGCCACACACACACATTCCCTGTCTGTTTTGAAGCTCATTCACGCGACAGTGAGCAGAAAAGTAGGAGCAGAACAAAACATGAGAAGGAAGGCAAGAAAAAAACATTCTGACTGACTAAAGGTAGCAGTAGTTCTATTTTGCCACAACGCTCAACATTAATCTCATCCCGGTCGTTTCGAATGACTGACTTCTCCACGGAATAGATATTTTGTGTTGTAGTTAGTGGAGCACCGGATTACATACACGAGCGAGCCAACCAACCAACTACTCGCTAGATTAATACATAAATTAAGAGAAGCAAGCACACAGAAAGCAAACAGACAACACGATACACAACACATACACGACACGTCGTTATATCACATATCCGTGTGTGTACAGTTTCGAATAGTTTTTTTAAAAGGATAAATTCATGCAAAGGGATTTTCAGTGGGAGCTACTGAGGTGGAAAATCCTCTCTGAAAATTACACACGTATGTGAAATGTGAAAGTAGTACGGAAAATTTGTGAAGGCATGATGATTATGGTGGTGGCATGAAACACGGTAGAAAAACACACAACACTTTGAAATTGAGCTGTATATGTGCATGTCTACTTTTTTATATATCCACCGAGTAATCCTGGTGCTGGAAGCAGATGCAGAGATGCATAAAAAAGGTACATGTTATTTGATTAGAGAAGAGAATTTTTTTTAGATATGTGGGTATTCATCTCAAGTGAGATTATATTTATGCACCTATCTCTCTTCTAAGGTTTGTATTTATATAATATGGTGTCACGTCATGCCTGTCATGTCATTCTAAATATCCTCTTTTACATCTCGCAAAAAAGGAACACGACTCCGCTTTTAGCAAAGGGCCACCGAAGAGAAATGGACAGAAAAAAGAGAATAATGTGGAAGCAGTAGAAGCTCTTCTCTCTCTCTCTCTCTCTGGCCTGCTGATAAAGATATTTTTATTGGGGAAAGTGAAGTAAGCACAAGAAAAATAAACAGGGAGAGATAGAAAGATATGTCAGCATGCTTGCATGTTCAAAGTAAAATGTTTCATGCGAAAGTTGTACACACAGGTTTCACCTATCACATACATACACACAAACAGCATTAAAAGTGATATGGACGGGTTTTATTGGTGAATCCTCGTTAAGTTTTTAGATCCTCTCTCTCTCTCTACTGCTCATACGACACTATGATCCTCTTGCATGGTTGGTTGATTGAACTGATCATGACATGATACTATTTCGTAGTGATGTTGACGACGGTGGTCACCTAATTCGTTACATAATATGTACATACAGATCGACAACATAGTAGCAAGCAGCAAGAACAACAAACATAAACGGTTACCGTTACACATACAAACAGCCTAATCCATGAAATGAGCAACCAGTAAAAATTAATGTTATATGCTCTTTGTATTATCTCTCTACCTATCCAAAATATGTTTAAACGACGCAACAACAGCATGAAAAACTATCCTCGCCTTCTATTCTGTTTAATGTCCATCCATCCTTCTTCCTTATTCCAACCACGCTGCACTGTCCATCCGCTCAACCAAATCCGCTTGTCATTAAGTCTGATTTTAACAATCAATCCGCATTAGAGACAACGACAGCTAAAAGCACACAAGCCTTTTTTTACTCGGTGGACATAAATATACATGCGCTTCCGGTGTTATGTATGCTTAGTATAAGGAAGAAAACTATTGTTATCTCTTTTAGTGTTCTTTACTAACTGTAATTTTCTACACACACTTGGTTAAAGTTAATATTTAGTGTACTGAAAAATGTAATCCGCCAAATGGTTGGATAGAGGGCCAGAGAAATAAATGCTGAAGAAGAGATAGACAGATAGAGAGAATAAAAAGAGAGAGAAAACAGGGCTTGTGGAGTGGCGACCAACAGTTAGTTGACATGACCAGCGTACATTATTAGTCTCCTCTGAACAACATGCTTAGATATGTATTTTTGCACTCACGCCATCACGCTGCTGGGCGGTGGTGGTGAGTGCTTGTGTGGATTTTGAGGAAAATGATGATGATGGCGATGATTCTCTCTGGCTACAAAAACAATGTACACTTGTATGCATTCTTATAATATGACATGTTCGTGTGGAAATGGAAAATTATATATAAATGTCAGGGGTGGTGGTGATATATGGTATAGGTGTGTGTGTAGTATATATATGGCAGACATATACATCCTGTCTGCTGCCATTGTATTACATCTGTTCACCCTCTGATGAAGCGTCTCTCAAAAAAAACAGTTGTTGCAGAAACGACAATTCATCGCTCTTCTTCTTTCCAACAGGCTGTTGTTCTGTTCTCTTTTCGCCATTCACCCAACTAAAGAGAGTTGCTCGCCTTTTATCCATCCACACGCGTAGTTTCTTCATGCCTTGTTGCCTGCCTGTCTGATTTCAGCTAAAAGTGTTTTAACCCACTTACTATCAAACTTGTTTACGAGAGGAGGATCACGACTATCGAATCATGCGGCTTGTGTGTGAGTGTGAAGATGAGATGCATATTATTATTATTCGTTCGTAGTTCATAATAAATTTCTTCAGCGAGAAAAAGGATCGATTTGATGGATTCCATGTTTATGAGATTCATGTGTGGCATAATAATTTTCACTGGTTGGCTATAGGTTCTTATATAATGACGGGTGGAGGAAAGAGAGGGGAATGCTTATGTTTTATGTTTGTTTGTACGGTTAGTCTATTGGACCTGTCAAAATCATTACACAAGTTTATTGACACTATTTTAACTGCCCTGTTGTCTAACATTACGTGGAAGGGTAATGCGCTGAAATTTACGAATTCTGGAAATATTTTCTGTCTGGGTAGGTGGAGTTGTAAACAGGGAATTTCTTTCCATTTCAGTAATGCGTTAAACGTGTAAGGGCTAATATTCCAGGAATAAGTGACGTTTTGTACGGTCCCATCCAAACTATTAAAAGGGAGTGATCGACTACAGGTAAATAATTTAGAGTGTGGATTGTGAAAATTGTGGCAATTTATTTCATATCATCATTCTCCAGCATATTACTCATTTTCTTGAATATCCTCATTTAAGAAAGTAGACTTAATGAATTATAGTGACAGTTATTTAGTAGCAAGTTAATAAACAATTTTAGTAAAATGGCTATAATTTAACCAGAAATGTGGTAATAAATTGTTTACTTTTTTATCTGAAACTGATATCACTCACTCAAGTAAACTAGGGCGTTCTCAAAATGTCTTCGTAATTATTATCTGTGATGCATAACCAGTAATATCCAACTTGTTGTTTGTTCACTGGCTTGCCAATTCTTCTTTGTAAACTTATTACATAACATAAAATATTGAAAAGACAGACACAACCGAAAAATTTATTATTTAGAGATATTCCCAAGCAGCAACATAAAAAGGGTTTATTTCGTGACTTGTCCCATCATCTTTTCTCTGTTCTGCCCTGATGTAACATCAACCGCATTTAACAGGTTACGTGACAAAAGACCATATCGTCCCAAGGGAGAAATTCCACTGGATTGAGGAAGACAAGAAACAATATTGTTTTTGCGTTTACTAATGACAAGTAAAATAGAAAAGAGAATCATATCTTAACTAAGGCAAATCAGCAAATATGTACAAAAGGAATAAAGAAAATTATCACGCGTACATGACACGAGACGGTTTTATTACAGGATTTAACTGCCCCTCAATACTAGCATATCCACCTTTATTGCTAGAGATATACATGTTTTTGCATATTCCTTACCTATTTACCTTACTTGTCAGATGCAATTTTTATGTACGTTTCCCTTTCTCCTTTGCAAGCTGCAATAATACTAAAACTTGGCCCAAGTAGCAGTTCTCTAGGCCAATGTTTTTCTCTTGGTTGGAATGAATCTATAGCGTGCATTCACCCACGCACAAAATACAAAGGTGATATATGGCCGTTGTCGTTGTTATTTACAACGGAAGGAAATAGAGAGAAACTAGTTGAGTGACTAAAGGAAATTACGTATAACGAGGGATTATGTAAGCTTTACTCAAGTTGTTTCAATAATGCTCCATAAATATAAACGCAATGACTGCACGACATATCTATATAAAGATACATAGGTAATAATGGAAGGTAATGTAGAATTGGATAGAGATGAATTATTTCCATCATCATTACTATTATTTCTTCTACTTTCACTTATTCTCTTTCCCCCAAAAAGTGCACAAAGTTCATTCAAGTGAAAGCAAAGCAGTGTATGCCATCATCATTTGCACCTCAACTATCTCCATTTCTTTTTCGCTAACAAAATTACTTAGCTATACTATTCATTTTGTAGAAACACTTTTATGGCTTGCCACACAGAAATCTGAAATCCCGTAAAACACTAGGCCTTTCCAATTTAACTATTTAGGTAATTTAGTTAAAGATTTAAGGATTGTCATTTGAAATTTTATGTTTTTGCACGTTTTGTCAAATTGCACAGTTTATCTTTTTCATTTACTCGCCATTTAGCACGTCGTGTAAACTTTAATATTCTTTTGCAGACACACATCCCCCAATAAATATGTTAGTATCTTGTGCCATACACCGAAGTGGTAAGAAAGAGTTACGTTTAAGTATCATAAATCCTACATACAAAAAACTTTCTTTCTGAACAATTTACTGCATGTCTCGTGTCTTCTCCACTGCTGGTGTAGATGCGGTGCGGGTGGCGGCGGGCGGCAATGAAGTTTTTAGTACTTTGGCACAGATTGATTATTACAGTAATTAAGACGAATCGTTTCCGCCAAGTTGACTTGAGGCTATATTTTTCTGACAGCTTACATCTCAACTTAGCCACACACCATGCCACTCTTAAAAGAGAGATAATAATACATACATATTTTTCAGATGCAAGCGCTGAGGAAGATCTTTACAAAAGGACATGTGTAATAATATTCTTTGGTTCGTAAAAAGTAAAGTTATGTGAGTCTACATTTTTCTGCCAAATCCATCCATCCACAAGAGAAAAAGTGACTGCTGGTTTGGTTTTGTGATTGCAGTAGTAAGTTGGTAGCAAACCCTGCTTGTTCCATACAGATGTACATTTTATCTTGATCGTCATCCCTTTTTTGCTCGTCAGGTCTTTATAACCGCTACAGACACATTTACCCAACCGGATAGACTTGTTCCTGGGCTGGCTCTTGTTGCCTCTCTCTGCTTACTTTGCTCCTGGGCATTTGTACATTTAGGCAAAAACTGGGAACACAAGAAGAGAAGCTTAAATAGTTGTAAAAGCCCTTTTCCATGTGAGTAAATAGCTGCATCTCTCTCAAGAAAAGGAGAAAAGAAGCTTACAAATCTAAAGATTCAAGTCACCAGTGTATAAGTATAGTATACTTTACTGTTTAGAAAGTACTGGACTATGGACTGGACACACGATGCGCAATGTAGTTTATAGCATCATCCGGTGTTATACGGTTATTTTTATTGGTGCCTTAAATGATCCTACCACTACTTCCCTTCAATTTATACCTATATCATAATTATATATGCGTACATAATACTTTTGCTGTAGGCCTGAAGTGGGGTTAAAATACAAATGTATCACACACACAAGTTCTTTTGTTCGTGAAACGTTAGAGGGGCTCATAATTTGCTCTTCCTCAATTACTTTGCGTCGCTACATTCGTTTGCAGGCGCATTACTACTTGGATTTCATCCTGGAATGTGTTGAGGGTCTGCTCTACTGCTACTGGGGCCACTGGCCCTATATCTTCGTGAAAAGAATGGAGAAGAATTGCTGCTGCAGAGTGCAGACTTGATGATGATGATGATAATAATAGGAAATACTATGTGAGCATAATAATAAATATGTAGGTAGGTACGTAATAGCCACCACATCAAGCGCACGAGCGAGCAAACCGAGATGAAGGAGACGACGAAAATGAATACTTCTCCTTTCTAATGAATTTTGCTAGAGTACGCGGAGGGATAATAAATGATTATGCTTGACAGGAGCCAACTTACAGACTTACATTACATTTAACATGCCACACAATTCACAGGACAAAACTCTCTTGTATAACGTACAGCCCTGTTGGTTGTGATCATGATGATGATGATGTTGACAGAAAACATGTTTATTAAAGTATAGCTTTTTCGTCTAGAGAAGCTGACACACTAAATTGTAGACTAGACGATATTGTGTGAGTTGGAATGCTTGCAGCGTTATTAATAATATTGCACAGCAAGTGAAGTGAAAATAGTTTTAGAGCAAGATGAACAAAAGGAAGAAGGGAGAATTACTTGGCGGTGAAAGTGGATGATTGGGCTCTTGTCAATTAAAGTAGTGTGGTGTACGTGTACACACACACAGGTGAAATGAAACGTTTCTACCTGGAGAGCACTTTACACTTGACAAGAAGGAGTAGGATTTTCAAGAAGTAAATGTACTGGAAATACTTGAAAACTGAAGAATGTAATACACGAAATAGTTTGCTACGATGATGAAATATGTCGGAATCCGCTAATAAAATATTTGCCAATGCCAATAATATCATATTTTGTGATGACACTCCACCACAGTCGTTCTTTGTTTGTTTAGTTTACGCTTCCATACCGTCATGTTTACAAAAAAATGTTGTAATGAAGTTTTAAAAAGTTGTGATTTTATTGCGTTGTAAGGGGTACTGATGCTGGAAAAGACGTAGGAAAAGCATGGTGGAATCAAGCACGTATAATATTAGTATTGTTATTGCTACTGCTGCTGCTGGGAAACTTGCCGTATTATTATTACTGTCATCATATCATCATAATATCCGCTTGTTCTGGAATCGTGTTCGGTTCACAAAGATGGAAAATCGATTTCCTTTTTTTATTATTACTTTTAAGGAGTCTCACACTCCCTTTTTCCACGCGTTTCTTGCCATTTCTTTCGTCGCTCTATGTTGTATACTATCAACCTACTAGACTCCCGCTCCTTACTAAATTCGGCTAACAAAAGTTTCCGTGTACCTACAGCCAGCTGCCTATTTGCTAAAGGCTGTACTTTTCTATTATCTGGATCGAAGGGAAAACGGGTTTCATCATTCACAAAACTTTGTACATTTTTTGTCAATAAGCTTCGCTCCCTATATATAGTACGTAGTAGAGAGTACCAGTGTTTTTACGCATGAAGGTTCACAAAATTCACATTAGCTAGCTGCCAGTTTCCCTCTCAGAGTAAGGACGTGGCTGTATACTATGTAGTGTTACTAGTGTAGCTCGTTGGTACGCTGAAAGTGGCAAAAGTGCAATTCTCTTCTGTCATCGTGGAAAAAGTCACCTACCGACCATCACCACCAAGCCCTCTGTAGCATCGTATTACATCCTTTACTATAATACCTATATGTACTATAATAAGAATGTGCGCTTATTATTATAGCGAAAGTTGCACAAAAATACAAAAAAATAGTTGGCTGGTTAGTGGAGGTGGAAGGGTGAAAGCTATATGATGTTGGTGATGTGCCGCGTGAAACTAGCCGTTTTTCTACTTATTTTTCCTTTCACTAAGCTATGTACAAAATACATACCGTACCTATGTATATAGCACATATCTGTCGCTCTGACACACGCAGTGGCTGTTTAGGCATGGTAAGAAATATTTCTTCTTCAAAAGCAAATATTACAGAATTTGTGCGTATGTATGTACCCACACTTATTCATATACGTGTCTAACATCCACTTTCCCTTTTTATGATCACTAAACCAGTTTTGACAAAATGAACTTTTCGGTTATAAACATTGACTTTAGGGCTATATTCGTATGCACACGCTATGATTTCATATAAAATCCTACGTTAGAAAATGATGTATTTAAATGTACAGCAGACAGAGACAGGAGGATTTTCTGTAAAAGAGAAAGGAAAAGTACTGTACTATGTGCCTATGTGCTAGTGCGTGTGCAGTTCACAGAGAGCATACCTACATCTCTAACCCAAGAGAGTTTTATGGATGTTGAAAACACTACTATAGCTTCTATTTACTGGTGCACAGACAAAAGTACTTTTTTGTGCGACGAAGAGTTTGTTGAGTCGCTCGACGGGAAACGTTAGATGAGTTGAGTTGAGTAGCAGCTCTTGTCTGTACACTACATTTGTGTTACTCTATATTGCTCAATGTCGACTTACTTGTGTTTTTCTGTTGTAGTATTCAGTGCAAAAAAAGAAAGGATTGATTCCGTTCCTGGCATTCGTGAAATACAATCCTGTAGTTTTGTGTGTGTGCACACAAATGAACGTGAATTATTCCTATATTACTACTTCATTGGAGTTGTTCCTGTTGTTGTTTTTCTTGTTGGCAAAGTTTGTAAGAGAAGACCTATATAGATTCACAAGTTATGAGTAGAGGGGAGGAGGGAAGTGGAGAACAAGTAAAAAAGAACAATCGTAGAGGATGACTCGGATGACTTACTCACGTTGCTGCTTTGTTGTTTGTTGCCATTTCCCCTTTATCTGTTTTCTCCAGTTTCGTAAGAGTTCAACTTGCAAAGCAAAGTGGAGAGAGACAACAGGGCCAGGGAGATGTGATGTGTGGTACAGACAACTTTTTAGCTTCGATGGAGCAAGTTTCTGGAATTGATTGAAATGTGTAATGTCTGTAATACTGGGTTTCGTGGAAAGACCTTTGCTTCTCTTTCTTCCCATTTGTTTTGCTTGTATAAATCGTTATAGGAATTGTGATAAATGTACCTAAAAGAAAGAAATTTAAGGTTTTCTATTAAGCTACCACCAGAGTTCCAGTTCCGCTTAAGTAACTCAATTAATTAAGAAGGATTGCTTGCAAACGTACACAGGCAGCACCAGTGTCCATGTGCATGTATAGAGGTAAATAGAAACAATGTAATCTTTTGGAAAGTCGAAGAAAAACTTTTCTTCTTCTGACAAGTGG
>JAHZMV010003271.1:0-10097 GCA_027743765.1 Coecobrya sp. COE2
CAAAATGCATCCCCGGAAATAAAACGCATGTCAAATGCAATAGGACAGCTTCTGAGAATTGATCAGGATGACAGCGTGAGTCCAATTTACAAACGTGTGCAAACTTGGATGCAGAAAATATTCGCAGAAAGGGAAAGAAAATGGTTAATGAACGAGCTTAAGTTATGTAACAAAACAGCAGTAATGTTACCAGGTTACCTAGCCAAAGAGTTGCTTATGACCTTGAAACATTCAGGTAGAAGAAATGTTGCAATCAGTACTGAGGTATATGGTGCGATGAATACCTACATTAATTTTGAAGGGCACGGACCGCCATATTTTCTTAAACGGATGCGATATCTTATGGAGTCCCATATTATAGAGTGGTGGAATGACTTGATTGCTAACGATCTCATTCCTGAATTCAAAGACAACAGCGAATATACAAGTGCAAGTATGAAGGGCAATATATCTTTAGTCTTTATAGTTGTTGCAATTGGAGTTAGTATTTCAATTGCAGTATTTCTGGTTGAAATCAGAAAACAATTGGGTCTAAAATTTTTCGTTTACCATTGTCTTCGTGGAATTGCTATTAAACTAAACAAAATAGTTGCAAGTATGGAAGAATCGAATATTATCAGAATTCAAGTCAAGGCTCAATAGATCTACCGAATGCCGTAAAACCGTAAAATATAAAACAATTTTTAAAATTCAGTGATGTAACATTTGCGTATTTTGGATCAAGTATTATAACATATCTAAAGTAAGGTAAAATAACAAATTATTATATTGCACCTGACGCATATATATTAACGGTTTCACGGTATCCTAGAAATATAAAATATTTGTAGAAGCGACGCACAATATAGAAAAGCATCAACTTGCGTGAAAATTTACATAAAATATATTTGCCTACACACATTATTACCATTTAAAAACCTTCGATGCATTATATTAAATATGCCTAGCAGAGTAGTTACGAGATCGAATTAGAGAGTTAATACAACATCACGTTGTATAAGTGTTCGTGATATAAAATTAGCAGGCATTTATTAGAAGGTTGCAAACTTTGCACTGTTCGCCAAAAAATTTATTTGTATGTAACATAAAAACTAATATCTGTAAGATGTACATAAACTCGATAAATCATCAACTTCAGCTTTCTACTGTCAATCTCGGTTTTCTATAAATCTGAATGATATATTAGAGCAAATATTGACCTGTGTTGGAAAATCTTTTAATTTGATCTTTGTTGTTGAAATTATATGTTATTAATGTCGTGTTGATATTTTGCTCATATCGTTTTGATAGATTTTCAGACTAACGAAGCCATTCAGTCCCTTTATTTTAACGAATTTGTCCATAGTTTCTTTAAATTATTGTTGATTATTGAGGGTTACTTTCATATGAATATAGATTTCATTCATTTTAAACGCATTTTCATTAACAATCAATTACTTTATTACCGCTAACCAATAACAGTCCTTTTCAATATAAAAGTTACAATGTCATTTTAATTTCAAATGCTAGATAAAAATGATTTTTTAAAGATTTCTGCGTTTTTAATCTAGCATATAACCAGGTGAATCGGATTAAATTAAATGACGCCTTTGTAAAATTGAACAATTCAGGTCTCAAGAATGTCGTCAAATAATTTAATGATATAAATAGATATGATGCTGACCTACTTGATATTACAGGGTATAGGCTATTTCATAAGCTAGGGGCTGTCTAAAATTAGCATGTCATGAAATAAAAATTGTTTAGCACAAATACGATACAGGTTCCCATTGCGAATTAATAAGCCGAATTTGATTTTTATTTCTACATATTTTTATTTCTGTATCGACATCAATTACACGTACTTTAGAATGTCAGCTGAGTACTTGAATTAGTTGAGAATGAGTGTGAAAATTTATTACATCACACTAGGTGAACCATTAAGTATTTGTTTCCAGTTAGTTATGAACAACATTTATGTAATTTCAGATTTGACAGTTAATTAATGCAGAAATGCGCCTTATGACAATTATTGAAGAGTAAGTAGAGTGCAACGTTGGTATCTAATAATATAGTAATAACTTTGGCATACGCAAAAAAATCTGTTGTGAGTAATTCATTTAAAATTCTGCTGTGGAAATTGTATTTGAAAATATCAAAATCTCAATAAAGATCACCAGTATGTAAGGCTCATTCTTAAATGACCAGTTTAAATTTTGATAATTTTCGCTCTTTTTCTCATGGGTCTACGCTTTTTAGCTTTAAACAATCTTTGATTACGGGCGACATGTTCAGGGTGGACAAAACATTTACGGCGTTTCCATGCAAACCAAGTGACATAAGGATTATTACAAGTTTTTATACCAGAAGCGAGTGCAAGCCACCAGTGCACATGGGATTCAAAGCAAAATACAATCACGGACGCACATAATCCAACCGGTACAATCAGTAATACCACAACAATGTTGCTACTCAAATTACTCGCCACAGGACCTTCATCCTGATAACCGGATCGTATAACAATCAAGTGGTTAATGAATTGTTTTACAAATTGTTGAATTCCGCTTTGTTCCAAAGATCTTGCCCTCCGCAAAAATATTTCTACTGTCCAGTGAAGGAATCGTACACCATGTCGGAATTTATACATTGGTGATTTGCTCAAGAAAACGTGTTTTGTTTTATTCTGATTCCTTATGTGGAAATACAGCTGTCTAGCATGGATATCCGGTAGGAGTAACGCTGTATTATTTCTGGTTAGTAGTGCATCAGCATTACTCTTTACATCATTTCTTGAATACATTTGAGTCCAATTGGGATGAAGTCTAGTTTGGTGAAGATAACGTGACGAAATATTTTTCACTTCGGTATCAATACCAAAAGCTTTTCCATAATCCATAAAACTGACGTCGGCTTTGGCAAAAAATTTAATTTCCTTGATTAAATAGCCAATTACATTAAGTCTTATAATTATATCGTCGTCATCTGACCTTATTCGATTATTTTTTATATTGGGCATAAAGGACGTAACGAATGCACCACTTTTCGGGATTTCTGACAAAAACGTCATGTCTTGAATGGCCCTTGTAAAAATTTCAAACTTATGCTTTACCAATAATTTAAATTCATCAAACGGGATTGGTGCTCTTGGAAGAGTTAGCTCAGTAATATTTTGATTCTTGTATAGTGTACTAATCACAGTTGACATTAGAAGGTAAACACAAGAGAGTACAGCTAGGCGCCCAAGTTTCCAAAACCGTTGTCCAATTGGATCACCTTGCTCTATAAATGCTTTAAAGCATGTTAATAAACTAGGAATTATTTGATTATTGAAAAGAGCAGAGTATGTAGTTACATTAACACCGTTGGGTGTGGCATAATTCA
Source organism: Coecobrya sp. COE2 (assembly GCA_027743765.1). Taxonomy (NCBI): domain Eukaryota; kingdom Metazoa; phylum Arthropoda; class Collembola; order Entomobryomorpha; family Entomobryidae; genus Coecobrya; species Coecobrya sp. COE2. The sequence continues at coordinate 3,361 of JAHZMV010003271.1, forward strand.
TTCTAAAACATGGCAGAGACACCCAAAATGCTTTACTGTCGATATGAATATTCTGAAGGGCTGTCAATATTATTGACATTGATATCCATGCCGTCAAAATGAGAAACCAGATATCTACTGAATATACGTTTGTTAATGAAATGAATGATAAGGAAGCTGTTTCAGGTATTCCATAACTCACAAATTCCAAACTGGATTCGTAAAGGTAAGAGTATGCATGCTGGTAGTAGCCTGTGGGAGCCACGCTGACAACTGGGTAAAATATCGTATGGTCCGTGCATCTGCATCCAGGTTGTTCTGGGTCGGTAAAGTCATTCCAATTCAAGTTTCCGGAAAGTATGTTTTGGTAGTTCTTGAAAACTATTAATGCACCACACACCTCGTGAATTGCATACATTGTGCTGTTTCCAAGCATGTAACGAATAAAAGGAAATAGCATTGTGTAAGGTAGCATTCCAATTGCGTTTGAATGAGCAGAAATCTCTTCGTGAAATTCACGATTAGTTTTCCGGTTGTTACGAGGAACAGTGAAGTTGTTATTTTCGTAAACTAATGCCCATCCGCTAGTTCCTGATATTCTATGTACAATGTTGTCGGTATTTTGATTATAGATTTCAATCGAGCTTGCAAGTCTATCCGCGGTGAGATACGGTGGGGCTCCAATGTATACCATATAAAATGGATTGCATCGTTTACAAAAACGACATAAAAAGAATATTCCAACTGGTTCGATTACGTTCGCTTTAGAATTTACCGCTGTAGGCATAACGAATAATTCACTGTTTATTTAAACATGTGGGGAGAGCCAACCAAATACGTCCACTCTTCGAGCCAGTGGTGTGTACCAACGCTTTATTATATCACGTTGACCAATGTCGATCATTAGAACATGATACTTGCGACGAGATATTGGGACGTACTCCCGATCATCAACCACTTTCAATTCGTTATTTGTACCTGATGTTTTCAACCACTTGGACCAGAACATTTTATATGTGGACGGTATTATCAAGCCATACTCACCGGTTTCTGGTATCCACTGATAAAATGAGCTACCTTTCAAATATGCAGGCGGAAACAAATAAATGTGTGACTCACAAATCCAAGACCGTATTTTATTCGTCTGGTCCAAATATGGAGTGTCTTCAACGCATTCGTCGCCTTCAAGATTATCATTTTCTACTGTGCAACCCGTCAGTCTTGTGACGTTAACGTTTTCCACAAATTCATAAGGGAATATTCGGTGGTGACGTTTAATGTACGATACATTGCTGCGTTTTGATAATACTGCATATTTGACTCGAACTATATCGTATCGAGACAACACAACAGGATTATTTGATTCGGTCAGGGGCAAATCCATACCGGGATAGTTTATCAGATGGATTAAACATTGGCTAGAACCAAGTATATCCATGTAAGTCTGAAGATTTGATAGATTTGGCTTAGGAGAAAGCATATTTGCCTGTCTATAATGTGAATATTTCCAGGAAACCAATTCGCCATCAGTTCTATAGCCATGTATTAGGGAAAAGTTCCATATGGACTCTAGTAGAAATGCTAATCCCAAAATCGAAAGCCACTTTAAGTACATTTTACATCTATCTTTGAAATTTTTAGCTTGAAATTATTAACTTCAATTGCAGGAGTTTAATAATTTTGTTCAACTTATGAATGCGGGAAGAAGCTTTGTAGCAACTAGGAACTAATGGCTACCAATTTAATTAAACTCACACTACGCAACTGGCTCGTGGAGCCAATTCCTTCCAGCTATAATAGTTGGCTGACCAATTAGTGAGATTGGATCTTGATATAATCAACATTACATATCTATAAGAGCCAGTTACCCAAGACCCAAATTTAAAATTACTTTAACTAAATTCATTTTCACTACCTAGCTATTTTCGTAGAAGCTTGTCGTATTTCTTAAAGAGTTTTTCTGGAAAAGAGAGGTCCCACTTTCGCAGCAGGTTGTGCAAGTAGTTTAAATTCCGTGGATGCGACTACGTAATGGAAGACTGGCCAAGTAAAAATTGTATTGAACATCTGTATAGTTATAATGTACTTAGATTAATTATCCATTATTTTATGCATATTACAAATATATAGAACCGAAGTCATGTCCGATGAAATTTTTTAATTAATTTCATATGCGATTTCATAATTATAGGAAAATTATGTACAGATTAAATGCAAATACTTTTTAACTGTATATGGAAATGAAAACTACAACGTTGATGTTTGCTTCAAGTTATCTTCTAGCCTCAGTCGTTTATGCCAAAATGCTAGTCAGGTATACAACCAATTATATATAATCGTCCGTTACTCAATTTCTAATAACAAAGGATTTAATGATAATTAAGTTCAACATGTTATATCATTGACAGGATAAAAATTAATTCAGAACGATGGCTATAGTGTGCTGAAATGCCTTCACCAATATCGAGTATATCAAAGTACTCACTTGAAACTAAACCCGAACATTTACGTAAAACATAATGTGCATATTATTATATCAGTCAGCATCCCTTATATTATATTAAAATTGAAAACGTTTAATCAAACTGATGTCTTTATGTAAAAACTTGAACAGCTAAAGCCTTAATCAGCAGAATGTGAACGATTCAAACCGACAGCAGTTTCTACTACAAAATTCGTCTTAAAAGACATTACAGCATTACCAAACTTTTTAATTTAGCTAGCGAATAAGTAATTAGATTTACGCAAGTAGATATGAGTATTATAAAAGTTCTAAGATAGGTCGAAATCCCAGCAATTATAGAAGTGGGAATAATAATTTTCATAAAATCTAATTCAGGAAATTGCCATGCCTTGAAAATGTGAACCGATCGAGTTACACGAACGATAATTGGTTTAAGAATTTATTAATAAAATGCTGTTCTTAATTATCTGGATTTTGGAAAGGTTCACCGGGTATGCCCCAAATCCAAAAGTGTGATTTTCAGATACTACACAAAAAAGACCTGTCCTTAAATTGTTTTGAATTTGAATTGAATTGACGGATAAGTCGCAATCACAAATAACGTTTATATATTAGAACAACCTACAAAATTTACGAAGAAACAAATAGTTTCGTAGAAGCAAATACACAATAAATTTGAATTTTTCGGTTTAAGAATATCCTGTAAAGTAACAATTATGGAATCAATTAAACGTACGTTGCGTAGTACTTATTTCCCCATTCTCGGCAATACATCTTCTGAAAATGTTATCTTATGTTTCCCCAAATCTTAAAATATTTATTCCCAACTTATTTTCAAGTTATAACATTATGGTAAACAAACGACCTAGCATCTTGAGAAATCTAAGGATTGCAAAAATGGCTGCACTCTATATTTGCGTTCATACAGGCGGTGTTCATGGTAAACGAATTCCTAGAGAATTCATACAAATTAAGCGGAAACTGCCTTGTTCGGATCAACATTTGTTGTCTAGCGACATCCGTGCATTACTTAACCACCTCATTTGCTAGAACGAAGAATCAGCGTTTGTAATTAACTCACTGTACGAGGCAATGTCAGTTAAAAATTCAATTCAAGTCAAATTAATCACAATAAACGCACCAATAGCTACAATTGGAGTCATAATTATGTAGAGCTTGGTATTGTTTTTGACAAATTTGGATCCAGCTTAACTAACTGTGTATGCACATTTTCATTATTACTACAAGGGAACAGGGTTTGTTATTTGTTATATTAGACTTTCTGATAGATAATGCAATCTCGGTTATTCTTTTGTTATAAACTGTTTTAAATATTATTTGAATTTGAATTCATAAGATATGGGTTACTCTCAAAACATAGTAACATTGCTAACAAAAATTTAATCATGAAATTAAAAGATTTTCTTAGTAAAGACGATTAAATTTCCAAATGTAGTTTGATAAGCCGAATTTGATCGAAAATGGAAATCACATTGATTGGCTACAAATTAGGCAGCCACTTTTCCTATTCCATAATGAATTCAATTTAATAAATCGAATAAAATCAAAAGAAATCATGGGGTAGAATTAAGTAATATAGTTCAGTCACTCAAGATAAGCTTGCCTTACTCTACGTGGCTTATTTCACAAACAATCAACCGGTAAGAGTACAAACTTATTAACCAAACATTAGGTATGAACGGTAGATCATACATTTCCATTATCTCACTTGATAAGCTGTAATGATAAGAATATGTTTACGTTAAAAATACAAAAGGTCCAATCAAATTACCAGCGTCAATTCGGTATCCGTTGTCTAATCCTGCGTTAGTTTGTTTTGCATATATCATCACCTTCCATATTAACCCCAATTCAGATTCCAAATATTTTGATATCGTAACAGCCAATTTACGATCATCCTGTATTTTGTTAAATTTTGCATTTGAGATTTGATGTTTACATAATACGGAAAATAATTAATACGCGTGCATGCCAGCGATAAAGACCAATAATATTGTGTATTATTATTTCCTATGTTCCTTCATGCGTCAGTATCTCAACAAGTTTTCGGTTTTGCTCAAATGAGTATCATTGGATATCAGCAAACATGTCAATTTGCACATGTTTATTCTGGCTGCACGTAGGTGATTTGATACTAAAGACCCGGTTTCAGAATGTATTGTTTGCCCTCAAAGGAAACAAACTTTTGACTTCTAAGTTACATATTAATTTAAAATACGTCAGAATCGTCGTTTAAAGTTGAGTTAAACTGTCTTGTCAATCATTATCTGCAATGGTTTACGTAAACATTTAATACAGTCGTCCTGGAAAACATCATGTCCTCCACATAAAAAACTTCTTTTGTATTATATGCGTCAGATCTAGTTTTTTGTTACCTTTTGGAATCATATATAAATATTTGCTTCATTCGCCCAAAACTATTTCAATCTCCTCTTCCATCAGAACAACTCAAAGAGAAAGCCTGCTAAAACATGAAGATTACAATCATCGTAATTTTATTTCTGGGCAGCACCTTCGCCCGAAATGTGATCCAGCAGAACATTGCCGCCGAAGGACCAAAATGCCGTAAGTCTTCATTAAAATTTGTAACTATTCATATATAACTATTACTACGAATATTTTGACAACTATAGTAACCCAATTTTATAATAATAATTTTAGCTATCGATGATCCATTAGTGAGGAATGGCCCGCTTCCTATCAACTATAGTTTTGATCCCCTGTTCAAACTTGATGTTGGTAGTGATGCCAGGTAAGATCATCCGTATTTTCAAATTGTATAAAATTGTATGAACTGAAGAATGTACTATCACTTTTTCAACCAGTAGCGTTATTTTTGAGGGTTTGTCAACATTGCATTACGAGATCAACGTCAGCGCGCTTTTGCTCACCGTTGATTTTGAATATAATCTGGATCTTGTTTCGGGAAACGCGACATACACAGCTGCTGGATACATTGACGCAAGTCCAATAAGTGAGGAAACTATTCCCAGAGGAGATATTTCCGGATTCGGATTTGGAGAGATTTCAGCAACTGGAATTCATGTTAAAGGACGTGGGCAATTATTCGTTAATTTCGATACAAACAAATTTATCTTTAGAACTCTTAACTTGGAGGTCCTAAAGTTTGATTCACTTGCCATTGATCTTGGTAATGATGTAACCATTGGAGGGGAAGCAGTAAACTGGGCAGAGTTTAGTGCCAACATTAAACAAAATTTTGACATGGAATGGCTTCAGCATCGTGATGAATTAACTGAGAAGATTCGAATTGCCATCAATAAGAGAATCGAGGTAACCAAATATATTAATATATTTGACTACATTATTCCTTCTTATAACAATCTATTTGCTCAACCAGTGGAATATTTTGTTCGTCTAGGAAACTGTGGACCCCTGCATTGGAATTGGGTGCATCCCAGTGGATCCTCCATTTGATCCTGAATGCAAACCTGTCCATTTGCAATGAGTTCTACCATTGCCTCATTTGAAAACATTTCATATATCCTTCTTGCATCAACCTCTGAGTATCCCGTATATTTTAAATCTCTATGCTCCCAATTTTGAAAACACGTCTGAAAATTGATTTTTGATTGTTATGATTCTTATAGATGAGATCCTAATCTGAATGAAATAAATTATTTGTGAAAAAAACAACGCAGTTGGACATAATTTGTTTTATTTTTATGATACGATCTTTTCATTATTGACTCAAACGCATTCTGAATGTTTACATTAATCAAAAAATAAGGCTCTGATTTTTTAACTGAAGCTGTCCATATTTCGGAAGTTAAAAATTCTGTATACTCATTACGGCCATTATGGAAATAATCACAACGGAGTGAACTTCATATTTTTTAAATTTTTTCACTGCGACTTACATAAAGTTAATTAAATAGGTACGACAGTGAATTATTTTACAACAATTAGTGACAGTAATTAGATAGACGAAGGGTTTTTGCTTGCTGGCTATTCCAAAAGTATAACAGTCTAAAGAATATGCTGAATGAATAAAAGTTTCAAATTACTTTATTTAGTAATAATTAGCGTACATATTTTAAGCTCGTTAAACGACCGGTTGCATTAGGATTTCCATTTCGGTATATAGATTAAAAGGAGCACAGTCATTCAAAGTATATTTTAGCGAAGAAACGAATCTGGAAATCCTAATGGAACCGGTAGTTTCAAGGGTTAATTGCTCTAACTTTAATTGCAATTACACCAATAGCCGAATAGCCCACGCCGAATAGCACGTAAAGTGACAGTGCACAAC